>CM021105.1:34133699-34193533 GCA_007115665.2 Sequoiadendron giganteum
GTGAGCCGAAAATAGCGCGAGATGGCTACGAGTGATCTCGGGCAAGCTCACCACCATACCGCGAGGCAACTCAGACAAGGGTGCGGTAGTGCAGTGGTGTCAAGTTGCGAGCCCGGATGGCCTTACCACCATATCGTGAGGCGGGTCGGACGGGGCAGCGGTTGCGCGGTAAGAGCTTGGATGAGCTCGAAACTCGGTTGACCAAGTTGGACTGGTTTGACCAACTGTCAGAAGCAGTGAATGAATTGTTTGGTGACACGTGGCAAGTTCTTTGAGATCTCATTGGCTGAATGTTTTATTTCTTGATTACGATTGAGCTACATTATTAAAGCAAGGTTGATAGACATGTCTGAGACCGATTTATTTTTGTGCGGCTCAATACATGCTCAATAAGTAGTGCACGTTATCAGAAATGGAAAGCTTGCAGGTGGATAATTTATTATCGTGATGACCATTGTTGGCAGGGGATCGGCTGAACAGGTAAGCACACGATATAAGAATTCTGGTGTGCAGTTCGATCAAGATGATGAGCGAGGACAGAGAGGCTAAGAGTGTTTGAGAGATTCAACCGTGAACACTTAGACTCTCAGATCTGTTAAGATGTGAACCTAATATGCCTAGAGGCTGGGCTAGCCATGAGGCTGGCTGAGACAGTCAACTGAGGAGCTGAAGGGAATCTACATGATATGTCATTGAGGACATTGTAATCATGTGAAGATTCAGTTTTGTTGTTTCTTGTTTTCTCTAGATGAACAAGATGTAATCTCCTGAAGAGCATGGCTCTGGCTTTGTATTGTAACCATTTTAGTTACTGAATAATACATGTGAGTTGAGTGTTTTGGAGGGTGGAGTTTTTTACCCGAAAGGGTTTTCCCCACGTAAATCTGTGTGTTCATAGTTTTGTCTTTCATTATTGTTTGATTCTGCAAACTGAATATGTGCTTGTGTTGAATCTGTTATTTTTCAGGAATTTACTTTTCTCTGAGGATCAATGGGGGATCAACTGTGCCTGATTCTACTTTATGGCATAGTTGTTTGTGTCTTTGAAGTGATAAAAATGAAAATCACTAAGCCACTGATGTCTTAGATGTTGATCTATGACGACATAACCAATCTCGTATCCCCAACAAGTAGTATCAGAGTTGGTTGAAGGAGGTCAAGGCTTGATGATACCAACAAGTGGTGGCAAAGCCTTCTCCTAGTTACTGAAGTTCTGGTTATTTTCCTGTGATGATTTCTTAGCCTGGCAAGCTTGAGGAAATCTAGAGGAATCGGTTGGTGATTGATCCTTCGACGAGTGGAAGTTGCTTCTTTGATTCAGCACACACTTTTGAAAGACATTGGAGATGACTGGAGTTGATCATATTGTGGCAATATGGTCCGAGGCTCCTGAATCGTAGCAAATGTTCCTGATGCAAAGGGCGTGAGATGTGCTTGTGGTTGTGTTGCAGCGAAGCATGGTTTCATACTGGGTGTCTGTGTTAGAGGCTCCCTGGTGGTATGGAGTTGCTTGTGTTACTGTTCAACCATGGAGTATTGTGCTTGTGTTGGGTGTTCTGACTTAGCATTGAAGGCGGTTTCTCTGTTGCTCTGATTGCATGGAGGCTATGAAGTTGATCCTAGTGGTCTGCAACTTCTGAATAGCCTGGCTCTCTCGTATGCTTGTCTGTGACTCTGGTTTTTGGAATTGGTTTGAAATGGACCTGCTGTTCCGTTCTTACTTGTGTCTTGCACTCGCATGGTTCAGATTCATGTCTTTAGCTCTGGAGGTTTTCTGTAGATTTTCCTAAAAAGTATATCATGCATATTCATGTTTCTTTATATTGTCCTAGTTAACCATGATGGTTGTGTGTAGACTCTTGAGTTGTCCAGATGAGCAATGAATATGGAGATGCGTGGGTGTTTTATAAACACTGTGGTTTTGCAAGTTTTACATGGTCAAGAAAAACTTGTGGTTTGTGGAGCTGCTGGTCAGCTATTTTCTAGACCCTGGCTTCTGGGGTGTGACTGGATGAGATAGCTATAGTTCGACATGGTTTTGAGGAGATGTGATGTCTTCTTTGCATGGGAGTGTTGGTATGTGTTTTCATTCAGCATTCTTGTGGTGTTGCTTACTGGTTTCCTAGACTATGGTGCTTGACTTGTGGATGTTATTGGCGAATCGGATCTATTGCTGGTTTGGTGTTTGAGTCATGTTGTCTACGTGGGTTGTTCTCTTTGATTATCTCAGTTTTGCAGTTTCCAGTGCGATGATAGATTTGCAAGGTTTTCATTGAAGTTGATCTATGAGTTGTGCATTTTTTGTTGGCTGTCTTTACCTACATGTTCTTCGTGAGTCAACTCGGAAGTGGACTGTCATTATCCATGAGGTTGCTTCTATGTTGGTGTAGATCTGTTAGTTGGCCTTGTCTGTGGTCACTTGTGCATTGGTGTGGCTATTTTGAGATGAAAGGATGGACAATGTTGGAGTACCAGAATAGTCAGTGATGGGGACCTGTAGCATGAGAATCATGATTTTATGGAGAGCTAGATACACTGGTGAGTGTAAGCTTTTGACAGTGATGGTGTGGTCGGTCATGGTGCTTGGAGAGCTCGGTGTCACGGTTCAGTGGGAGGTTTAGCAGTGACTGTGGATTCATCACTTGGTAATGAATGATCTTCTTTGGTGTTGTAGATGCTTCTTGGGGACTCTTAGATCTTGTTCCTACAGAAGAGTTCTTTTGTATCTACATGGTCACTATTTGAAGATGTGCAACATCTTGGAGCCATGGAGGACTTTGGCAGTCTTTGGTTGAGGTGCTGGTAGTGCTTGACAGGTGATGTTGGTTTAGAGTTTGTTTGCTTTATGTGGTATACTCTTGCTTGTGCATTAGAGTTTTGGCATGTTGCTTTTCTCTTGAGACCATGGCTTGTTCACTTGAAGCATGGTATCTCCTAATGGAGATGTGTAGATCATGGTGTCATGATAAGTTCCTATTCCTAGGTTTGGAGCATTGACAATGGTCTGGGGTTTCTTTATGTGTTGAGTACTTTGGTCATATCCTGGAGGACTTCATGATAAGTGCATTAATGCAGTTTGGAGTTAGCATGAAATGACAAGGTGTTGGTGCTCATGGATGCATGGAGAATAAGGTGAGGCTGGTATTATTTTGAGAATGTTGTTGTTACAGCTGAAAGTCCGAGTAGCCTGCACCTTGGTTGAATGTGAGTTCAATAGAGACCATGAAGGAAATTTCTTTTGGGTAAGTCACGGTGACTTGTATATCTTGGAGGAGCATCTTTTCTTTTCTTCTTGGTCTACTCGGCAGTAAAGTTTATTTGAAAGGTATTCACCCATTATATCTTTCAAATGCGTGTTATGCTTTATCTTCCATGGATATGAATCTTGAGTTGTTGTTTTAAAATTCTGGAGGATTCATAATGAAAGGTGGACAACATAGTGTATCTCCTTGTGCTTTTGAGGATTGGTAGGAGATGTTTATATGGGTTAGTTTGATCTTCTTTGAGGTGCTTACATCCATGAAACTGTTGGGTGTTGTTATGGATTTTCCCTTTGGGATGTGAAGAAGATCATTCTTGAAACAACATGCATTTAGAAATGTTTGTAGGAGGATGCTACATGTTTGATTTGCAGTTTCTCTCTAATCTAGTTTTCTCTTCCTGAATGTTCTCAACTTTAGATATGAGATGCCTTTGTGGAGCCAAGTTGGTCACAGTTTGTGGTCATGTGTTGTCACTTGGGTGATGACATGGAGGTTCATGTGCCTCTTTCTTCAGTTAGATATGGAGGATTTTGGAAGAACTGTGGAAGACAGTTGAGAGAAAAGTTTCTTGCAGTAGGTGGTGCAGATCAATGTGGTTGTTCCTCAAAACTACATGGTTCCTCATTTCTTTGTGCAGGTGATTGGTGGACTTGGAATGCCTGGATCACTTGAGATGGTGTTTTGGTTGCATTCATCTGGACAATACCCTTGCAGTGGGAGTACCTGGACGTGTGTAGTCTTTCGACTGGTTGACACATGGTGCTTGTGTTTGCTGATGATGGGTAGCTCTGTGATGGCATGAGTTTACTGATGGTCATACCTTTGAGGTATGGGTGATTGGTTGGTTTAGCATGTGCTGTAGGTGTTGGTTTTTCAATCGCGTGGGTTTGATCAATTGGATGAGGGCAGTCAGTTTTATGGTTGTTGTTCTAGCTGATGGTTTTATCTTGTTCTGGAGAATGTTTCTCATTCTGGTGTTCGCGTTGTGCTTTGTTGCTGCTGTGGTGTCTTTGCCACCTAACGGATCTGATGTTTGTGTTCTGGAGACTGGTGCATATATGCCTTGGCTTGTTCCTTTTCCTGTGTTGGATGTTTGGAGTTGTAGCTTGAGTTGGTGGAAATTTTTTGAATTTCATTGCAGGTGTCTTGATTGGAGCATGGAAGCATGGTTTTGATCCTTGTTCGGGTTTTTGGAGGAAGCTTGAAAGTCTTCGACAAGTGGGAGATTGTTGGGAAGTTATGCCTCAACTTTTTGGTTTGTTTCTTCCTGGACTTAGGTGTTTTCTTCCTGATTCTGCCCTTTACTACTTTATCGTGGCTGTCTGGCTTGGTCTTGGCAGTACCGCGGTGTGTGTCTGGCAGTTACTGCCTAACCATGCATGGTGAGTTCACTCACCACGGTGGCGCAGTAAGGCTACTTGCAACCTGCATTGGTGGTTACCACCTTACCATGTGTGGTGAGTTCTCTCACCGTGGTGGCATGATAAGGCCGCCAGCGGCCTGGCTCAACGGTTACCGCCATACCGCTGGCAGTGGTCCCTCTCACCGCGGTGTCCGCGGTGAGACCGCCAGCGACGGGCTTGGCGGTTACCGCCATACTATAGGCGGTGGTTCCTCTCACCGCGGTGTTCACGGTGAGACCGCCATCGGTCGGCCTGGCAATTACCGCTCTACCACAGGGTGGCCTGGCGGCCCCCGCGGTAGCGTGGTGTGACCACTAGCGGTTTGCCAAGCGAATACCGCTGTACCGCAGTAAGGCTCGGGTGATTCGACAGTAGCATGAGATGGTTGAGGGTGAGCTCGAGCGAGCTCACCGCCATACCACGAGGTGACTCAGACAAGGGTGTGGTAGTGCGGTGGTGTCAAGGTGTGAGCCTGGATGGCCTTACCGCCATACCGTGAGGCAAGTCAGATGGGGCAGCTGTTGTGCAGTAAGAGCTTGAAACTCGGTTGACCGAGTTGGACCGGTTTGACCAACTGTCAAAAGCAGCGAATGAATTGTTTGGCGATACGTGGAAATTTCTTTGAGATCTCATTGGTTGAATGTTTTATTTCCTTATTACGATTGAGTTGCATTATTAAAGCAAGGTTGATGGACATGTCTGAGACCACTTTATTGCTGCGTGGCTCGATGCATGTTGAATAAGTGGTGCACGTTATCATAAATGGAAAGCTTGCAGGTGGATAATTTATTATCTTGATGACTGTTGTTGGCAGGGGATGGGCTGAACAGGTAAGCACACAGTATAAGAATTTTGGTGTGCAGTTCGATTAGGATGATGAGTGAGGAGAGAGAGGCTGAGAGCACTCGAGCGGTTCAACCGTGAACACTTAGACTCTCAAATCTATTAAGATGTGAACTTGATATGCCTAGAGGTTGGGCTGGCTGTGAGGCTGGCTAAGACAGTCAACTGAGGAGCTGAAGGGAATCTACATGATATGCCATTGAGGACATTGTAATCATGTGAAGATTCTATTTTGTTGTTGCCTATTTTCTCCAGATGAACAAGATGTAATCTCCTGAAGAGCATAACTCTAGCTTTGTATTGTAACCATTTTAGTTACTAAATAATACATGTGAGCTGAGTGTTTTGGAGGGTGGGGTTTTTTACCCGAAAGGGTTTTCCCCACGAAAATCTGTGTTCATAGTTTTGTCTTTCATTGTTGTTTGATTCTGGAAACTGAATATGTGCTTGTGTTGAATTTGTTATTTGTTAAGCATTTAATTTTCTCAAAGGATCAATAGGGGATCAACTGTGCCTGCTTTCGCTTTATGGCATAGTTGTTTGTGTCTTTGAAGTGATAAAAATGAAAATCAATAAGGCACTGATGTCTTAGATGCTGATCTATGATGACAAAATTGATCTCATATCCCCAACATCATTAAGGCCCTATAGAAGATGTTAATGAGCTAATAAGAAAAGGAATCAATATCATAGAATAAGGGACTGGTAGTGTTGCAAAAGAAAGATCTATGTAGTATGAAAGCATGAGACATAAGGGTAGAATTTACAAAATATGAAACTTCAAGTACCAAAAAATAGAAACATAAAATATACTAAAAATTGAACATTTTATTAGTTTACATCATTTTAAAATTCAAAACATACATTTCACTTTTTAGTGATTCAAGTTAAAAATTTGGATTAGTGTTGACCAACTCCTTTATAAAAGTGTGACACATTTTTTTTCTTTTACCCCTCTCTTATTCACTTTATTTCTCCTACTCTATATATCTATCTCTTTATTACTCTATCTCCCTCTCACTCCTCTCTCTATCTTTTTCTATTCATATCTCTCTACCTCTATGTCCCCATCTCTCTTTATCTCTCTCTCTATCCCTCTCCATCTCTCTATATCTCCCTCTGTCTATATCACTCCCTCTCTCCCCCTCTCCCCCCTCTTTCTCACATTCACTCCATCTCTCCTATTCTCTCTCTCTCTCTCTCTCTCTCTCTCTCTCTCTCTCCCTCTCACTCATATCTCTAGATCTATTTATATCCATATCTTTCTCTACCTCTATCTCCTTATCTCTCTATCTATTTCCCTACCCTTATCTATCTCTCTATATTTCCATCCCTCTCTCTTGTCCACTTTGTCTCTCCCTCCATCTCTATTATTCTCTTTATCTCCCTCTCACTCCTTTCTCTATCTCTTTATATTTGTATCTTTATCTACCTCTGTCTCCCTATCTCATTATCTATCTATCTCTTTCCTTATCTATATCTATCTCTTTATATTATTGAGACCTTTGTTGCACAAACAACATCACTTGCTAAATATCATACAAATTGAACTCCTGTACTACACGAATGCATTTTAGAAAATACCAAAAATTTTCCTAATTGACCTTCCACTCCTCTTTGGCGTACCCATTGCACACCAAGGTGTGATTGCTAGTTTTATTTAAAGATTATAATTTCTTGGTATTGCCAGTGATAAAGGAATAAGAATGAAATGATATTCTATAGAGGAATCTTGTTGCAATTTTTATTACTTTTAATTACATATCAAGATGCATGCTTCATTCTTTTCTCAACCTTGGTTTTTCATCATTGAATCATTCCATTATGTGGTATTTTTGAATATGATTGGTTCCTTACCAAACTTAGATATCAAAAAAAGAGGAGAATAATTTTTACATGACATAAATATTTGAGATTAGACTTATGAGTTTGAGGTTCAAATATGTGCATACAATACAAATCCATAGTCACAAACGTGAACCAAAAAATATTAAATTAGATTTCTAGGTCAATGATAAGTTAACAAATATTATCATGATAAATAAATTCCTAACATCTAAAACATGACATTTGAACCGTTTTAGGAGATAAGTACATTTAAATTTAATTTATTTAAAGTTTTACATTTAATTATATTAGATTTCCAAATCAATGATAAGTTCAAAAATTATACTGTGACAAATGAATTCCTAACATCCAAAAAATAATATCATGACAAATAAATTCCTAACATCTAAAAGATGACATTTCAACAGTTTTAGGAGATAAGTACATTTAAATTTAATTTATTTAAAGTTTTACATTTAATTATATTAGATTTCCAAATCAATGATGGGGATGATGATTAGATGCATTTAGGGACGCCCTTATCTGATTAGAAGGAATATTTGATGAATTTTTGAAAATTTGACTAGACAAAAATAGGTGATGTACAAGATTGGGAGGTGATTAAAATAAACGATCATAGAACGAGACTCAAAACATGATAGACTATTTGTGGTTGAATGGACTCAATCTTGGGTTTTTTTATGGGTAATGGATTCACTTATGAACAAATAAAATATGCCTATGGATATAGTGCAGATGCCTATACATATCCACCTCTAAGTGAAGTGAGATCGCATATGAATAAATATATCCACCTAATAAGGAGGGTGATGAACTGACGAATGGAGCCACCTGAGAATAAATAGATTCATCTATGAGTAAAGAGAAGAAGACAATGAAGAATTTGTATCCACCTATGGAGGGTGACTAGGGTAGACAATGTATATGCCTATGAAGATAGAAAAGTCCCTTATCGATAGAGTGGATTTTCCTTTGAAGGAGTAGGTCTGCCTATGAAGGATGGATGGATTGGGAAATGATGGACAACATAGCTACCTATCAAAAGAGTAGAATCACCTATGGACAAAGTAGATCCACCTTTGAAGGAGTGAGTCTGCCTATGGAGGATGATTGACTGGATTGACTAGACAAAGATGTGCAACTGCCTCTAATGAAGTTGTAGCCACCCAAGGACATAGCAAAGCCACCTTTGAGTAAAGCAGATCTTCCTAAGGAAAAGGAAATGACCCTATGGAAAGTACAACATAAAAATTAGACAAACACAAGCTAAGATGGACAAAAGATAATCATTTGTATGCAAAAAAATACACGCTAGTTAACACAAACCTAGATTATTCAGGTGGGTGTGTTAACCTATCGTAGGCCCATCAACCTTGCGGCTAATATCCTAAGATTGGCAAGGAACTTTGTGTAGCGAGAGTTGGTAGATAGGGATCTAGTGGTATGGGTCTAAAGTGACAACGAGCTCACCTTCTCCCTTTCTTTAGAGGTCTTGAGACCTTTTCCAAAGAGTTCCTACCTCTACTCAAGGGGATACATAGTGAGTAGCTTCAAGTATGCTATTGTACCCTACACTACAATAGGCAATGATCAATAGGTCTTATTCTAAGCTGGTACAAGATCTCTAGTGCATCCTCAAAACACTAGGAGGTTGTGTTAGGCACATCCATGAACACCAAACCATCACAAGCATGGATTGAGAATGTTAGTTAAGCCACTCAAACCAACCTTGAATGCCTAATTCATAATCACCCGAGTATCAATGCTTTTCTAAACATGACACAACTAGATTGGGGTACAACTTTATCTCTCCCCCCTTTCTATATCTCACTAATTCACGTGGTTGAGGTAATCCGATAGGGTTATGAAATCCCCAAGAAGGCCTCCTAAAGGGAAGGATATGCTAGTTATTTTTGATCCCCAAGATCACACGTAACATAAGGAGAGAGCATACACATAGGCTAGCACTCCTAGGTAGACTCACAAGTGGACTTGGATTGATTCATAATTTTTAATCCCTAGTTTTGAACATAGCACAAGGGGAGAGCATACACCAATGACCAATCCAAACATAACAAGAAATTGATTGACCCTTTAAAGAAATTGAAGTGTTTCTAGCTAGTGCAAAAAATACTTACATAATGTCCTGGATCGATCATCAAGCAAAAAAGAAGTTAGCAGTTTAAATCACTAGTCTTTAAAAAATGAAAGTTACAAATGATTAACATGTCTCACAAGCATAGACAACACAAGCAAGTAGATCACTAATAAGTTGGAAACTAAATGAAATTTTAGAAGAAAAATTAAAGAAAAGTAACTAGCAGGGCCACCTATGCACAGAGCATAGTTTGCCCTAAATAATGTGTAGTCGCTCATCAAGAAAGTTTTCCTCTAAATAAATAGATCCACCCAAGAAGATCTTTGGTCCACCTTTGAAGAATGTTGAACCACCTATGAAAGTTTAGGCTTTGTCAATATGCAAATTTTTCTGTCAAGGTATCATGTCCATCCTTGAAGAAGTTAAATCTACTTGTGTAGGAATGAGTCCACCTCTGAGGATTTTAGTGCTATAGGGGGTTACACAAAATAAAATATACCCTTGACGAATGTGCAACCACCCTTGATTTAGGCGTATCCACCCATGCAACGAATCCGCCTTTGAAGCTAAAACCTATAACTTTCAAAATACCAAAAACTTGTAAAAAAATTATTAGACTTGTGACATGGGTCCCACCAAGCTTTCCAGAAATGTCTGCAGTGATTTCTACCTATTAAAAATGCAAGGAAATACAACAAACCAATAAAAATTGAAAAATCAAGCAAACACTCGGATTAGATCAAGATGGAGCTCAAAAATACACAAAACCACATGAAAATGGTGTCCAAGAAGAGCCTAATGTTGCAATTGCCCCATTGATGTAATGATATGTGTGCTCTATATGGATTTTTACAACATAACACCTTGATATTTGCTTAATTTTGTCACAAGATTGCTCAAATTTGCACGAGGGTATGATAGCAAGAAGGCATGAGAGTTTGGTTGCATGAGATGATCTAGGAAAAAATGACTATGTTAGTTATTTAGAAGGGGGAGATGAATGGATAATGGAGATTGAGGATGGAGATAGATCAAGGGTTCTCAACTCTTGAGGTGATGACACTTGTCATCACATGATGAGATGAGATGAGGTGGAGGATACTTTGAAGTACTCTTGGGAATGGGCAAGATCTTATAAAGGAGTTTCTTATCCATTCTTCCCAAAATCATGGGAAGATGGGACTAAAGGGAATTTAAAATTCCCTTATAATCCTTATGGAGATGGGAGAGGAATTAAAAATTCCTCTACAATCCTAGGAAGAATAAAATGGAATTTAAAATTCCATTGGGGGATGGGTTAACTTCTTCAAAAGGAGAAATTAATAAATGATGGGTTGACTTGGGGATATGCCATAAATGGAATTAGGATTATGCCAAATTTAATCAAGGATTTTAGATTGTGTAAGAATAGCACTAGAATAGGGATTAGGTGGAGGATGTGACACCTCCTAATAAAGGATTAGGAGTGTGCACATCCTAATGATAGGATTAGCAAGAAAATTAGGGTTAGTGATGGGTTATGAAGGATGTGACTAGGTGAGAGAAAATGGGGGAGGGAATTAAATATTTAAATTTAATTCCCTATAAGGTTATTGACTAAATTAAATAAATTAATCCATTTATTTAATTTAGAGAGGAACTGTAAGGTAGTAAAGTATTTAATTAAATAATTAAATATCTTAGAAGACCTTAGGGAAATGATGAATATTAATTAAATAATGGCAATATTATTTAATTAATGCAGATAAGAAGGTGAAATAGATGAAATAAAGGTGAATTTGACCAAATATAAATGTTCAAATTTAGGTGTCTGCAATCTCTACCTCTCTTTCTTATTCACTCTACTTCTCCTAATCTATATCTCTATCTCTCTATCTCTTTATTACTCTACCTCCCTCTCACTCCTCTATCTACCTCTTTCTATCTATATCTATTTACCTCTATCTTCATGACTCTCTTTACCACTCTATATCCCTCTCTATCTGTCTATATATCCTTCTATCTATATCACTCCCTCTCCCCCTCTCTCTCACATTCACTCCAGCTCTCCCTCTATCTCTCCTACTCTCTCATTCTCACTCTCTCCCTCTCACTCCTCTCTCTATCTATTTCTATCCATATATTTCTCTACCTCTATATCCTTATCTCTCTATCTATTTCTCTACCCTTATCTATTTGTCTATATTGCCCCCCCCCCCCTCTCTCTCTCTCTCTCTCTCATTCATTCCATCTCTCTTACTCTCTCTATCTCTTCATATCCATATATTTCTCTACCTCTATCTCCTTATCTCATTATCTCTTTCCCTATCCCTATCCACCCCTCTATATTATTGAGACCTTTATTACAAAAACAACATCACTTTCTAAATAACATACAAATTAAACTCATGTACTACACAAATGTATGCAAAAAAAGACCAAAATTTTTCCTAAAAAGCCTTCCACACCTCTTTAGCATACCCATTGCACACAAATGTGTGATTCTTGGTTTTATTTAAAGATTGTAATTTCTTGGTATTGACAAGAATAAAGGAATAAGAAAGAAATGATATTTTATAGAGTAATCTTGTTGCAATTTGTATTACTTTTAGTTACATCTCAAAATACATATTTCATGCTCTTCTCAACCTTGGTCTTTCATCATTGAATCATCTCATTCAAAATTATTTCTAAATATGATCGGTTCCTTACCAAATTTAGATATCAAACAAAGAAGAGAATAATTTTTACATGACATGTAAATTTTTGAGATTAGACTAATGAGTCTTTGGTTCAAATATGGACACATGGTTTAAGTCCATAGTCATGAAGGTGAACCAAAAAAAGATAACATTAGATTTCTAGGTCAATGATAGGTTCAAAAATAAATTCATGACAAATAAATTTCTAACATCTAAAAGATGAAATGTGAAACATTTTAGGAGATAAGTACGTTTACATTTAAATTATATTAGATTTTCATATCAATGATAAGTTCAAAAATTATATCATGACAAATGAATTCCTAACATCCAAAAAAATGACACCTAAATAAATTTAGAAGATAAATATCTTTACATCTAATTTATTTAAAGTTTTATATTTAATTATATTTATCATTTAAATTACACATTTATCTAAATTAAATCAAAAAACTATATTTACTTAATCTAAAAAGAATTGTGTAATAATTTATTTTAAAAAATAAATAACTACTATACAATTATATAAAAAAAACTCAATCACTATCATAAATTATAAAAATATTATATATCTTAAATTTTATTTTCTTGTACAATCAATTTCTTGTAAAGATAACCCATATGAGAAATTATTCTCCATAATTCCTTAACAGTCTATTTTTAATTTTGTTTTAACTAAATAGATGAATTAGATTGTCCGTTTCAGGCATTATTGCAAAATCTGTCCTTGTCATTCGTCTTCCACAAATGGAAGGAAGAATATTGAATATAATGGATTGTCACTGTTTATTTCGTCATTCTCACTGGCAATAATTTTTCCAGTCTCATTGATTGATGTATACCTCTCTAACGTCCTCCCCCATTCCAAAAAACTTTGGAATTTGCTGCAATCACTGAATTACAATGTAGCGTGCTTTCAAATTCTCTGTAGAGATTACAGCGAGGAGTGATGTGAAACAATGGCTTTCCCCGAATGTGCGTGGAAAAAACCAGACAATTGCACTATTTTGTCATGGGTATCATTTAATTTCCGTCTTAGAGATTTAAGGTAAGATTTTTCAAAATACTTTTAAGATTTTTTTTTAGTCGAAGAGTATAAAGTTCATTTAATTTATATAACACTGCCAGAGATTTTAGGAGTCTATTTTTTTTTGGTCAAAGATTAAGATTGTATTGTCTTGTTTGTTATGAGATGTGAACTTTATTTAATTGGTATTTTAAAAGGTAATACTTTTCAACATAGATTGAAGATTCTTCTTTATGAAATGGAGAAGTATGGAGTTCGTTTAACTTACATAACACTCACCATACGTTTCTATGTTTTAAAAGTCTAGTCTCTTTTATATTTTTGTTAGAAATCAAGATTATATTGTTTTCTTTCCTAAGAGATGTGGACTTCATTTAATTAGTATTCTGGAAGGTAGACTTTTCAACATAGATTGAAGATTTTTTTTTTGTAGAGAAATGCATACTTCATTTTACATACATAAAAGTCATTACACATTTCTATGTTGGAAAAGTAAATAAACTATGTTATATTCCTTCATCAACATGATATAAATCTTTCCACAAAATTGTCCCTCTCAAAGTCCATAATATTTTCACAAAAATATTTATGAAAACATCTTCTATATAGATAAACTTAATTATTGTTAAACATCATCTAATTCAATGATCTAATCTGAATTTTGACCATTAAAAAAAAGATAACCATTTACCATTTTTAGTGAAAATGAAAATTTGAAAAACAATTAAATTAATTTCCTTATTTTATTTACTAAAACTAAATTTAAAATTTATTTATTGTAATACTTTAAAATATATATATATATATATATATATATATATATATATATTACCATGATAAATAAATTCCTAACATCTAAAAGATGACATTTGAATCTTTTTAGAAGATAAGTACATTTATATTTAATTTATTTAAAGTTTTACATTGAATTATATTATATGTCCATATCAATGACAAGTTCAAAAATTATATAATGACAAAAGAATTCTTAACATCCAAAAAATGACACCTATATCAATTTAAAAGATAAATATCTTTACATCTAATTTATTTAAAATTTTACATTTAATTATATTTTTTATTTTTTAAATTACAGGTTAATCTAAATTAAATAAAAAATATATATTTATTTAATTTTATGAAATAATTTATTTAAAAAAATAAATAACTACTATACAGTTATATCAAAAAGACTCAATCTCTATCATAAATTTAAAAAATTGTTATATATCTTAAATTACGTTTGGCACTTGTTTAATTTCTCTCTGATTATTTTTCAATCAAACATTGCTGCAGATTATCTGTGGTTGTTAAAATGGAGAGATTATCTGTTATGTTGTGCTTGTTTATTGTGATGACATGCTGTTGTGTTTCTGCCACGTGCTATGTTTTCTGTTTCCCACACGAGAGAGATGCCCTCCTTGCTTTCAAGAATGAGTATGATATGGACTTACTTGCAGCCAAGAAATTGGGGTATTATGTGGAGGAGGATGGAGATGCAGCGAAGAAATTGAAGTCGTGGAGGGCGTTAAATTGCTGAGAGTGGTATGGTGTTCAATGCAGCCACTCCTCCTCCCACGTCATCCACCTCCGCTTCTACCATAATTATCTTTGGAGCTACTTCAACGGTAGTTCTATTGAAAAACTACTTGTTCCAGTTGAAGTACATGGAGTATTTGGACTTAAGCAAGAATCATTTCCGTGGCCAGCTACCCAAAGGTACTTTTATTCTGAGCCATTTTCTATTTGGAAAATTTAAAAGTTCACATTTATAAAAATAATAATACCATTTGTCCTCCAAAGTTTTATTTAAATATATATAATTTTAATTGTTAAATAATTAACAATAACTTAATTATTCATTTATATGCGAAAATAATAAAAAATAATTATTTTATTTTTTAATCACAATTTTTTAATTCTTAATATTAAATTGTTTAATATTTGCAGAATTATTTGATCTTTAAAATTTGAGGCATCTAGATCTCTCTCAGAACAAATTTGAAGGTGAGATTCCTATGGATGTTGGCTCCCTACACACCTTGATTTACCTCAACTTGGCTTGGAACACCTTGTTTAACTCTAGTTTAAGGTGGATAGAGAAGCTGCATGAGTTAAAATATTTGTATCTTGAAGGTGTAGTGCTAAATATGACAAGCCGAAATTTGGAAGCAACCCTTTCTCATCTCCATCATCTCCATTACCTGAACCTTTCTAGCTATTATCTATCAGGGCACATCCCCAATGCCATCAAAAACCTCACCTCCCTCTCCCATCTTATTTTAGATGAAAATAACCTTAGTTCCATAGTGCCTTCATGGTTGGGAAATATGCCTCATTTGAAAGAGCTTAGTTTGTCTAGAAACCCATTATTGAGTGGAGATATAGGTAATATATTATGCAACAAATGGCCACAATTGACCACATTTGATTTGGCAAATACCAATGTAATAGGGAGCATTCCACCATGTATTGGAAATGTTTCCTCACTCCTCCATCTTGATATGAGTAAATCAATGGAATACTTTACTAGGGGAATGATGGAAGGTATTATTCCTTCTTCCCTTGGAAACATCTCCACTCTTCAATTGCTAGATCTTAGTGGAAACTTATTTAGTGGAGAGATCCCACCCTCACTTGGTCAACTTTCATCTTTGACTCATCTCTATGTATTTGTCAATGAACTCAATAGTAGTATACCATTCTCAATTGGTCACCTTTCATCTTTAACTACACTTGATCTCTCTAGCAATGAGCTTAGTAGTAGTATACCATTCTCAATTGGTCACCTTTCATCTTCAACTACACTTGATCTCTCTAGCAATGAGCTTAGTAGTAGTATACCATTCTCAATTGGTCACCTTTCATCTTTAACTGCACTTGATCTCTCTAGCAATGAGCTTAGTAGTAGTATACCATTCTCAATTGGTCACCTTTCATCTTTGACTTATCTCTCCCTCTCTTACAATAAACTTAGTGGTGAAATTCCTTCCTCATTGGGTAACATTTCATCCTTGAGAGAGATATATTTTGGAGATAATCAACTAAATGGTACCATCCCCACTTGTATTGCAATTATCCCTCATGTGGAACGGGTTGACCTCTTTTCCAACAACTTGCAAGGTAAGTTTTCTCTTGATTCTTTCAAATATACTACTAAACTTGTTGACCTTGATCTTTCTTATAATAAATTTACTGTCCAAATTGACCCAAAATGGATACCTTTATTTTCCCTACAATATTTGGCATTGGCTTCTTGTAATATTGAAGGTATCCTACCTCCATTCCTTTCAACACAATATCAATTATATAATCTGGATCTCTCTCAAAATAATCTTTGGGGAAACATTCCACCTTGGCTAGGAGATTTACCCAATCTACAATATTTGAATATGTCATACAATAATTTTCAAGGTCAGTTGCCCTTCAACTTGCTTATAGGTTCACTTAAGCATTTAGACTTACACAAGAATCAATTGAATGGTTTCCTTCCAGTTCCTTCAACAACTTCCTCATATGTGGAACTATTAGATCTATCTGAAAATGGATTTACAGGTGTTATCCCAATGAATATTGGCAGGATTTTGCATGACATTAGATTCTTGTCATTTTCAACAAATGATCTAAGTGGTGGCATTCCTTCGAGCATTGGTCTTCTACAAAACTTAAAAGTGTTAGACCTTTCAAAAAATAACTTATCTGGTAAAATACCATTCAAGATGAGTAATTGTTCTTCTTTAACAAGATTGAACTTGGGAAAGAATAATTTGATAGGGGAGATTCCATCTCATATAGGAATGTTAAGCTATTTGGTGACACTACAACTCAATGGTAATATGTTGAAGGAAAATTCACCATCAAATCTTCAAAACTGCTCCAACTTGCAAATTCTAGATGTGGGTGGTAATTTATTAGTGGGAAATATACCCCTTTGGATATCAAAATTCTCTGAGTTGATGATACTTATTTTAAGGTCAAATAAACTCCAAGGGCACATTCCAAATCAATTAAGAAATCTTTCCAAGTTGCATGTGTTAGATATTTCACATAATGATTTGACTGGGCCCATCCCATCACAACTAGAAAATTTGATAGCTATGATGGATCCACATCCACAAGTAAAAGGATCAAATGCTAGTGATTATTCCTATTATTACAAAGAAGAGGTCCAAGTGATCAACAAAGGATTAGAATTGATGTATTACAATTCTATTTTGTTACTTATAACTTGCATTGATCTATCATCAAATCAGTTATCAGGTGGCATTCCTTCAAAAATTGGAAACATCAAAGGTATCCACAGTTTGAACTTCTCAAGGAATAATCTTACAGGAAATATTCCAATCACGTTTGGAATGTTAGAGCAATTAGAATCATTGTATCTTTCAAACAACAAATTATATGGAAAGATTCCAAATTGCATGCTAAATGTTTCCAGTATGAGCACTTTTATTGTATCTAACAACATGTTTTGTGGAAGCATCCCAATAGGGCGTCAATTTGCAACATTCTCCCCTACCTATTTCTCAAGGAATCCTGGTCTTTGTGGATTTCCACTTGATAATAAAACATGTAAATGTGGGAAGAAGTCAAATTCTAACATGATTCATCCTCCAAAACAAGAGACCGAGGAAGAAGAAGAAATTCCATGGCATTGGTATGTAGAGAGATATGATATGGACTTACTTGCAGCCAAGAAATTGGGGTATGAGGTGCCTGAGGATATTTATGCAGCCAAGAAATTGGAGTCATGGAGGGGGTTTAATTGTTGTGAGTGGCATGGTGTTGAATGCAGCCACTCCTCCTCCCACGTCATCCAACTCCGCTTTTCCTATAATTATCTTTGGCGCTACTTCAAGAATAGTGAGATTGACAAGCCTCTTGTTCAAGTTTTGTTCCAACTGAAGTACATGGAGCATTTGGACTTAAGCGGGAATTATTTCAGTGGTCATCTATCCAAAGGTACTTTTCTACTGAGCCATTTTATATTTGAAATTTTTTAAAGTTCACATTTATAAAAATAATAATATCATCTATCGTTCGAAGTTTTATTTAAACACTTTATTTTTATTTTAAATAATTAATAATAATTTTAAATTTTATTTATATTACAAAAATAATAATAAATAATTATTTGAATTTTTAATCACAATTTTTTAATTCTTAATATTAAATTGTTTAATATTTGCAGAATTATTTGATCTTCAAAATTTGAAGCATCTAGATCTCTCTGAGAACAATTTTGAAGGTGAGATTCCTATGGATGTTGGCTCCCTACACACCTTGACTTAGCTCAACTTGGCTGAGAACTACTTGTTTAACTCTAGTTTAAGGTGGATAGAGAAGCTGCAAGAATTAAAATATTTGTCTCTTGAAGGTGTAGTGCTAAATATGACAAGTTGGAATTTGGAAGCAACCCTTTCTCATCTCCATCATCTCCATTACCTGAACCTTGCTAGCTGTTATCTATCAGGGCACATCCCCAATCCCGTCCAAAACCTCACCTCCCTCTCCCATCTTATTTTAGATGAAAATGACATTAGTTCCATAGTGCCTTCATGGTTGGGAAATATGCCTCATTTGTAAGAGCTTAGCTTGCAAAAGAACCTATTATTGAGCAGAGATATAGGCCATATATTATGCAAAAAATGGCCACAATTGACCATATTTGATTTGGCACATACTAATGTAACAGGGAGCATTCCACCATGTATTGGAAATATTTCCTCCCTCCTCCATCTTGATATGAGTAAATCAATGGAATACTTTAATGAGGGAAAGATGGAAGGTATTATTCCTTCTTCCCTTGGCAACATCTCCACTCTTCAATTGCTAGATCTTAGTGGAAACTCATTTAGTGGAGAGATCCCACCCTCACTTGGTCAACTTTCATCTTTGACTCATCTCTATCTATCTGTCAATGAACTCAATGGTAGTATACCATTCTCAATTGGTCACCTTTCATCTTTAACTACACTTGATCTCTCTAGCAATGAGCTTAGTAGTAGTATACCATTGTCAATTGGTCACCTTTCATCTTTGACTTATCTCTCCCTCTCTTACAATAAACTCAGTGGTGAAATTCCTTCCTCATTGGGTAACATTTCATCCTTGAGAGATATATTTTGGAGATAATCAACTAAATGGTACCATCCCCACTTGTATTGCAATTATCCCTCATGTGGAACGGGTTGACCTCTTTTCCAACAACTTGCAAGGTAAGTTTTCTCTTGATTCTTTCAAATATACTACTAAACTTGTTGACCTTGATCTTTCTTATAATAAATTTATTGTCCAAGTTGACCCAAAATGGATACCTTTATTTTCCCTACAATATTTGGCATTGGCTTCTTGTAATATTGAAGGTATCCTACCTCCATTCCTTTCAACACAATATCAATTATATAATCTGGATCTCTCTCAAAATAATCTTTGGGGAAACATTCCACCTTGGCTAGGAGATTTACCCAATCTACAATATTTGAATATGTCATACAATAATTTTCAAGGTCAGTTGCCCTTCAAATTTCTTATAGGTTCACTTAAGTATTTAGACTTATACAAGAATCAATTGAATGGTTTCCTTCCAGTTCCTTCAACAACTTCCTCATATGTGGAACTATTAGATCTATCTAAAAATGGATTTACAGGTGTTATCCCAATGAATATTGGCAGGATTTTGCATGACATTAGATTCTTTTCATTTTCAACAAATGATCTAAGTGGTGGAATTCCTTTGAGCATTGGTCTTCTACAAAACTTACAAGTGTTAGACCTTTCAAAAACAACTTATCTGGTAAAATACCATTCAAGATGAGTAATTGTTCTTCTTTAACAAGATTGAACTTGGGAAAGAATAATTTGATAGGGGAGATTCCATCTCATATAGGAATGTTAAGCTATCTAGGGACACTACAACTCTAAGGTAATATGTTGAAGGAAAATTTACCATCAAGTCTTCAAAACTACTCCAACTTGAAAATTCTAGATGTGGGTGGTAATTTATTAATGGGAAATATAACCCTTTGGATATCAAACTTCTTTGAGTTGATGATACTTATTTTAAGGTCAAATAAACTCCAAGGGAATATTCCAAATCAATTAAGCAATCTTTTTGAGTTGCATGTGTTAGATATTTCACATAATTATTTGACTGGGCCCATCCCATCACAACTAGCAAATTTGATAGCTATGATGGATCCACATCCACAAGTAAAAGGATCAAATGCTAGTGATTATTCCTATTATTACAAAGAAGAGGTCCAAGTGATCAACAAAGGATTAGAATTGATGTATTACAATTCTATTTTGTTACTTATAACTTGCATTGATCTATCATCAAATCAGTTATCAGGTGGCATTCCTTCAGAAATTGGATGCCTTAAAGGTATCCACAGTTTGAACTTCTCAAGGAATAATCTTACAGGAAATATTCCAATCACACTTGGAATGTTAGAGCAATTAGAATCATTGGATCTTTCAAACAAAAAATTTATGGAAAGATTCCAAATGACATGCTAAATATTTCCAGTATGAGCACTTTTATTGTATCTAACAACATTTTTTGTGGAAGCATCCCAATAGGGCGTCAATTTGCAACATTCTCCCCTACCTATTTCTCTAGGAATCTTGGTCTTTGTGGATTTCCACTTGATAATAAAAAATGTAAATGTGGGAAGAAGTCAAATTCTAACATGATTCATCCTCCAAAACAAGAGACCGAGGAAGAAGAAGAAATTCCATGGCATTGGTATGTAGAGTGGATGACAAGTTTTGCTATTGGATTTTGGGGGGTGTTTGGAATCTTGATTGCCAAAAAGTATTGGAGAAGAAGATTCATTCATATCTTGGATGAAATTGTCATTAGTTTTATAGATAGACTAAGGGTTACTGGATAGGTCAATATAATTTGACAAATGTAATTTTCTTTGTGGTTCAAGTAATTTCTATTCCATAGGTCAAGATTTTTTTTCTTGATAATTAAATTTCTCATGTTAAAAGATCATGTTGCCAAAACTTTGTTTTCCTAAAGAAGGATTTTTTTGATCGGGAGAACAAATATAAAATAGAAATGAAAAGATTTGTGTATTGTAGAGAAAATGTTGATTATCTATTTTGTTAATAAATGTAGATTTCATTTAATTTGTCATTCAAACCTAGGTAAGATTTTAATGTGTCATAAAATAGTAGTATATTTTCTTCTTTAGTAGTTCCTATTGCATGCATGCAAGTTTTTTGTGCATCTATTGGATGCAAATTTTTAAGATGTTTAGCCAATTAAACTTTTTAAGATGTTGAGAAAAATTTCTAAAAAATACAATATTTTTTTATGAAATTATAGTTATTCCATTAATCTTCATTACAAATGGATGTTTCCTTAAATATTCATGAGTTGATCAAAATTTCTACATTATACAAAATCTCATATCAAATTGGATTGTTAGTTGTCATATGTGGAAGGCACACCACCAAATTATACAATATCCTACTAGTATTAAATTTAATTACCAACTATCTTATGTGGAAGGCACAATAGTCCTACTATTTTGATAAGTTTGAGTTTATTTTATTCTACGCATGGTTTACAAGAGACTTGGAGTAAAACTAAGGTCATGGTTTTTGACATAAATAAGAAAGAAGCACATGAAACTAATTTTAGCGACACATAAAATTTGGTTAAAGTGGTTTCTTATTATAATTACCTTGATGTGTTATTTATGGGACCAACCTTCAATATCATTCCTATTATAGAAGAGAACTTATGCAAGGGTTGTTTTTCAATCATTAGACTTAAAAATAGTGAATTCAACACCCATTTTAGGATACCAAAAATAGGTATTAACGAATAAGTTTATATTCCAATTGCTAATGGTTATTCCTATTATGATAAATAAGAGAACCATGTGGATAAAAAAGGATTATAATCAATGTATTATGATTTTGTTTTGTTACTTAAATCTTACATTTCTCTATTAGAAAATCAACAATCAAATGGTGTTCCTTCATAAATTGGAAATATTAATAATATCTACACTTTTAACTTATCAATGAATAGTATTACAATAAATTTTCCAATCTATTTTGGAATGATAAAGTAATTATATTCTTCATATATTTTAAAGGAAAAAATTTGTATGAAAACAATCCAAATGAAATGCTAAACTTTCCAGTATGAGTACTTTTATTGTAAATAATAATGTGCTTTGTATGTGAAACCTAGCCTTTGTGAATTTTCACTTGATAATAGATTATGCAAAAGTGGGAGAAGTAAAATTATAACATGATCCATCTCCCAAAAGAAGAGACTGAGGATGGAGGAGAGATTCCATGGCATTGATGGGTGATCCCACAATACTGGTTTACAATTTTTGGCCAAACTGGACACTGAAATAATTTTTCTAACTAGATCTTCACTTTTGGGCACCTATAGCGACTAAACTATGAGGAATTTGAAGATGATGCAAACTAGTGATTTGTGACATTTTGTCTGTAGATTCTAAATATATTTTTTCAAATTTTTTGGAATTAGATTGCACTTCTTTCTCCATCTCCTTTGAAAACTAGTTTTTTTCAGCAAACAACATTTTTAAGAAGTGACGCTCACCATATAAAACATAATTTTTTTTCCATTAATGATTAAATTCTAATTCTTTAGAATTTATATTTGTAACTACGATATCTAGTGCTTCAAATTCGTCTCATAGTTTTTTATTGAATAGGTATTAACGAATAAGTTTATATTCCAATTGCTAATGGTTATTCCTATTATTATAAATAAGAGAACCATAAGGATAAAAAAGGATTATAATCAATGTATTATGATTTTGTTCTGTTACTTAAATCTTACATTTCTCTATTAGAAAATCAACAATCAAATGGTGTTACTTCATAAATTCGAAATATTAATAGTATCTACACTTTTAACTTATCAATGAATAGTATTACAAGAAATTTTCCAATCTATTTTGGAATGATAAATTAATTATATTCTTCATATATTTTAAAGAACAAAATTTCCATGAAAACAATCCAAATGAAATGCTAAACTTTCCAATATGAGTACTTTTATTGTAAATAATAATGTGCTTTGTATGTGAAAGTGGGGAAAGTAAAATTATAACATTATCCATCTTTCAAAAGAAGAGACTGAGGATGGAAGAGAGATTCCATGGCACTGATGGGTGATCCCACAATACTAGTTTACAATTTTTGGTCAAATTGGATATTGAAATATTTTTTTCTAACTAAATTTTCACTTTCGAGAACCTATAGCGACTAAATCATGAGGAATTTGAAGATGATGCAAACTAGTGATTTGTGAAAAAAATTTGTAGATTGTAAATATATTTTTTTCAAAAAAATTGGAATTAGATTGCACTTCTTTTTCCATCTCCTTCGAAAACTAGTTTTTTTTCAGCAAACAACATTTTTGAGTGACGCTCACCGTATACAACATAATTTTTTTTCCATGAAGGATTACATTTTAATTATTTTGAATTTATATTTGTAACTACGATATCTAGTGCTTCCAATTTGTCTCATAGTTTTTTATTGAACATTTTTTCCTTAATCAAGTTTCAAAGTCAAACCAATTACAATTCAAACATAGGCGGGCCATATACAACATAAATTTTTTTGTATGTTTTGCAATTCTTTTTTTTTCTATTGGATCAAGGACTTCAATATTTGGTGCTCTCATTTTTTTTTGATAATCTATTTTTTTCCACATGTGCAGAACAGAGAGCTTGATTTTTGATGAAAAACCTATGTTTAATAAAACTAAAAAAATAAATACATAATAAAACCAAAACATATTAAAATTATATTCATTGGATAGCTTGTTCCAAGGAATACCATCATCTAGTTGGGTTTGTGAAGTCTCCTCCATTTTAATCCTCAACCCGAGCTTCGAATTGCAAAATTATGGAATTTTTTGGTGCCTCAAGGGGAGTAGGGCGGAAAAGGGGGGTTCAAGCGAACCCCCTTCCTTTTGCATTTTCTTTGCTTTTTTTGAATGAGAAATGTTGGACCAACATTTAATGGGTTCACTCGAACCTAGGTTCTAGCGAACCGTATTTTGGTTAAAGCTCAAACCAAATAGTTCGTTTGAACCCCTAAAAGCAATTTTTTTTGCATGGAGTCATTTTTTTCAACTTTTCCTTCCTCGCTCGAATTGTAAACCACTTTTGTGGGTTTACCTTGATATGTAGAGTAGATGAGAAGTTATTTGCTATATTTTGGGGAGTTTTTATAATCTCAATTCTTAAAAGGTATTGGAGAAGAAGATATATTCAAGTTTATATGAAGTTCCCATTATTTTGTTAGATAGATTATTAAGTATTAGGTAGGTCAATATAGTTAGAGAAACACAATTTCCATGTTGAAAAATATTTCTTTTATGAGTTCACACTTATTTAGTTATATTATTATTAGGGTTCTATAAGGGCCCATCCCTACCATTAAACACAAAACATACATAAATAAATAAATAACCCTATCCATGCCATAATTATCTATTTTGTTGATAGATGTATATTTCATTTAATTTATTAGTCAAACCTAGGTAAGATTTTAACATGACATAAAATAATAATATATTTTCTTCTTTAGTAGTTCCTATTGCATGCATGCATGCTAGTTGTGCATCCATTGGATGCAACTTTTATGACGGTTAGCCAATTAAACTTGAGAAAAAATAATGTTGTGCAAATTTTCTAAAAAATATAATAATTTTTCATGAAATAATAATTATTCCATTAATCTTCATTATAATTGGATGTTTCCTTAAATAGTCACGAGTCGATCAAATTTCCTAAATTATACAAAATCTTGTATCAAATTTGGATTGTTAGTTGTTATGTGGAAGACACACCACCATATTATACAATATCTTGTTAGTTTTAACTTAAATTGCCAACTATCATCTGCAAAAGGCATAATGTTTCTACTATTTTGATAAGTTTGAGTTTATTTTATTCTACTCATGGTTTACAAGTGACTTGGATAAAACCAAGGTCATAATTTTTGACAAAAATAAGAAAGAGGAACATGAAACTATTTTCATCTACTAATAAAATTTGGTTAAAGTGGTTTCTTATTATAATTAACTTGATTTGATATTCATAGAACCTCCCTTCAATATGATTCCTATTATTGAAGAGATATTGTGTAAGGGTTAGTTGCATTCCATACTTAAAATTAGTGAATCCAACTCCCATTTTAGGATGCCAAAAATAATTATTAAGTCATAATTTTAAATTCCAATTACTAATGGTTATTCCTATTTTTACAAATAAGAGAACCGTGTGATTAAAAAATAATTAGAATCAATGTATTATGATTCTATTTTGTTATTTAATCTTATATTTCTCTATTATAAAATCAACAATCAAATGCCATTCCTTCATGAATTGGAAATATTAATATTTTCTACACTTTTAACTTATTGTTGAATAGTATTACAAGAAATATTCCAATGTATTTTGGAATGATAGAGTAATTAGAGTCATCATATATTTTAAATAATAAAAAATTGCATGAAAACTATCCAAATGAAATGCTTAAAATTTCCAATATGAGTACTTTTCTTGTATATAATAATGTTCTTTAGGGAGGAATTCCAATAGAGGTTCAATTTGTAACATTCATCCCTATTTATTTATATGTGAAACCTAGCCTTTTTGAATTTTCACTTGATAACATTTAACATGTAAAAGTGGGGGGAAGTAAAATTATAACATGATTCATCTTCCAAAAGAAGAGATTGGTGATAAAGGAGGGATTCCATGGCATTGGTGTGTAGAGTATATGATAAGTTTCTTTGCTAGATTTTGGGCAGTTTTTAAATTTTCAATTCTTAAAAGGTATTGTAGAAGAAGATATATTCAATTTTATATGAAGTTCCTATTGTTTTTTTAGATATATTGTGAGGTATTAAGCAGGGACCAATATAATTAGAGAAATTAATTTCTCTGTGGAAAGATGTGTCTTTTATGAGTTCACACTTATTTAGTTTTATTATTATTAGGGTTCTATAAGGGCCCATCCTTACTATTCAACATAAAATATACACAAATAAATACATAACCATATCCATGCCATAACCAACAATAGAAATAAAAAGAAAATAGAGACATGTGGATCAAAAAACCACTCAAGCTAGTAGAAACAATAAAAAATAGGGTGCAATGAAAGAAAATAATCACTAAAATATGGATATTAGTTGACTTAAGATCTATACATCATCCACAAAAATAGACTAGGTTAGATATTTTTAGACTCCCAAACTAGCACAACTTAAGCCCCTAGGAATGGTCTTCCAATACTAAGGAACACAGGCAAATACCTCCAAAAATGGAATCTCAACCAACTCCACATGTATAATTTTTTAGATGATCACTAGCTCTAGGCCATGAAATGTTTCATTGCAAAGACTCTAAAAGCCTAAGGGATCTAAACTAGACATTATCCTCTAGAAATAGAAATTTATACCCACTTACAACATATAAGAGACCCTAATGGTGAGAAAAACCCATATTTTCATGACTAAACTAATATATTTACAAAAGGAATCCAAAGCTTGAATGTATTACATTACAACCAAAAACATCAAATGCACTAGCCTAATTATATTAGTGAAAAAGAAGAAAATAAGTGTATCAATATAAATGAAGGGAAATAATGTTATGATTGACCTATCTTCCTTTATTTTAGTAGGAAATGAGATCCGCACAAAGAATTGAATTAAAACCCTTAGGTGAGTTAATTCAAGATGTGAATTTGTAGATTTCCTTATGACTGAAGGACAATGGTCAAGGTCAAACAACACTTTGGAGAGAAAAACTAAAACTAGTAAACTAACACCAAAATGCAATTTAACACTTGAAACAATAATTTTAAGCTCAATATTGAAATAACCTACAATCAAATTGCAAATTAGAGAAGGAAAGATCTGAGTGTACCTTTCACCAAAAGTTAGTTTTTGAAGCTGATTTGGGACTCATTCACCCATAAGAAAATGGGTCCCTTTTTAGGGTTTTTCTTCAACTTTCAGGAGCCTTTGGTCCTATCTCTACACTTCTAGAGTCTCCGAGTTTCAATTTTGAAAAGTTAGAAATAAATTCTATAGATGAGTTTTCATGAGATGACAAATTTGTCAACTTCTTCAATTTTTCTCTTCAAGAGATCTTCAAGCTTTCTTCCACCTAGATGTGCAAACACAACATGAGAGGGAAAAATTGTTTGTTTTTGGTGAATGGGGGTTTGCCTTGGTCAAACCTGTTTTGGTAATCAAACCTAAAAATGAAATGAAACATGAAAGAGGGAATGAAGAATGAACAAATATATGTTACCACTCAACAAACCCTTGAATAAACCTTGGAATATAAATATACAACTTGCATGAAATATCTTTAATGGATGTGGATCTTGACACTTGAATCTTTCTTGAAATAATGGCTTTGAATACTTGATTGGATCATGAAACCTAAATCACAATGTTAGCTCCAAAAAGATGCATGATGAAAGAAGACTTTGACATGATAATTGGATCTTGATTGCTACATTAAAACTCTAATAAATTTTCCTTTGAATGCCTTTCAAAGTGCTCTTGAAATCTCATAAACTTGCTAGGTGCTTCTCAAAATCTTCTAGGTGAAACATAGTGAAATAACCTTATACTTATAGGTATGTATCCTCAATTTCCCAAAATTCAAATATCACAAGCCGACATTTGAATATAAACTTAGAGACATTAAAATATTTCCAAAAACATAATTTAAATTTATGTCCTAAGGTCAAGGGAAGACCCATTTATCCATGGGTGAATGGGTCTCAGGTCCCTAAACCTAAGACACACATTGCTCAATGAGAAGTGTTATGTTAAGGCATTAATGAATGTTGGATTTCCTCTTCGGAAAATATAATAAATAGGCTTGGAAAATGAATTAAAGGGCCAATTAAGGAATAATTAAGCTCAATTAATTAAATGATCCCTAAACAAGTGTGAAAGTGTAAATGAATACATTTTACAACACTAAATTAAGGCACAATTAAGTGTAATTTAACTAGGAGGGCCCAAACAAGCGAGAAAATGTAAAGGGATACATTTTTCGTTACTACAATTAGTATAATTTGTCAGTATAAATAGCTTCTTGTTCCTTGCCATATCTTGAGGAAACAAACATATATTCCTCCATATTTTCCTCCAAATCTAAATCCTTTGGAAGAAACAAATACACAATATCATCTCTTACCTCAATATCTTTAGTAAATCCCTTAATAATTTTGAGAATTAAATCCTCCCTAATTATTTCCCATGTCCTTATAGAACTAGTATTATGCAATCCACTTTCCTCTAGATCTACTTTGAGAAACCTAAGCATTTGTTTCAAATTACAATTAAAAATCCCTTTGAGGTGATAATCTAATATACTCCTTTGGCACCTTTTATGAGTCCCACTTCTCATAATCACACTCTCTTTTGATAGACTTATTTTTTTGCAGCCACTCATGGATTTTATATTATATTCTATGTTGACATTGATATCATGTTAGAGTAACAATTTATTTATTATTTGATGTTAACTTGGTTGATTAATAATAATGGACTACTCCAGTCCATATGTTCTATATTTGAGTTTCCTGTTTATGTTTAATTATTGTAGTCACCCTAATTCTGATAACATTATTTCCTAATTAATTAAATATTTATTATTTAATTAATTATTATATCTTCTTCTTATAATTAATTAAATATTTTATTATTTAATTAATTATATCACTATTAAGACTAAGGTTCTTCCAATTAATTAAATAGTTGAATTATTTAATTAATCCCACCATTTCTTCTAATACTTGACCTAAGTTAATAAATCTTTGATTAATTAGTCGTATCCCTCTTTTAATCACCATTAGCACATCCTCCAACATTTGACCCCACCCAAGTTAAATAAACCCATGGTTTATTAACTCAACCCACCTTATTAAATTGATTTAACCCTCCTTGCTAATCATCATTATCAATTTACTTTATTTTTAAATTACCTCACCTCTCCCTAAAAATTTTCATGTGGTGACAAGTGTCCTAGCCTACCCTCTACCCTCTTCTCACACATGTGTGAGATCTCATCTACCCCCACCATCTCTTACACCTTACATGGCCTCTCTATCCAAGGTGTGCTCACACATGTGTGATCACACCTCATCTCTTCCATCTCTCCCCATTGTGACACATGTCGCAATGTTCTTAATCCACACCACACTTAATCTCCACCCTTGATTAAATCAAGTAATCCTAGCCTTCCATTCCTCTCATCCATTTTTTATAAATTGGAGTCTCCTCCCCTCATTTTATCATCCTGGGTTGACTTAGCCTTATCATGCTGTAATTGTGAGTAAGCAATCCACATTTCAATCCATCTTTGAGAGAAAATTAGGCAAAGAGTTAGGTGTATTTTTGAGGTAAGTGTGTAAAAGGCTAATTATGTTAACACATGCGTGTGATCTATGACATGCGTGGGATATGATTCAAAGGTCAAAGGATGATGGTGAGGATTAGCATGCTCAAACATGTGTGATAAAATAATGGGGTGAGTCATCATTCTCATACATGTGGGAGCATGAGGGGGACTAAGGACACATAGAAATACATTTAGATGGACTAAATGGCTAGGATTAAGAGGATAGGAATTAATGATGATTTAGAATTAAATATTAGAAGAAATTGGGAGAGGAATTTACTTAGCTTAATCCTTTAACTAATCATTGATTAATCACTTGATTAAGTTGGAGGAATTTAGAAATATGATTGTTAAGTTGATTTAATTAATTAACCTTAGGAGAGGAATGGGAATGATGAAGGTAATTAATTAAATATTTAATTATTTAAATAATTTTGAAATAGTATGAAGGATTGGTGGTACATTTTGGGATGTCTACATTATGGATGCTTAATTTTGGAGGGCTTATTTGAGGAGTGTAGACAATAGTTTTGGGCTTATTCTATTGATTTTGGTACTGAACTATTTGTTTTGATCTTCCTTTTGTTTGAGAAGCTCGTATCCTAGTTAGTCTATGGTTGGATGTTGATAATGCCTTCCTATTTGGGGATATATGAAAGATATCATATTTTTCACAACTTGATCACTTAGAGGTGTTGGTAGAAGGATATACAACATGATTTTGATCTGTATGCCCTTTCTTTGGTTTTTTGTGTCTTCCTAGATGTTCATGTAACTCGCATGACATTGGAGTTGAGATTTGTGTGAATCTATTGTGATCATGATGTTTGTAGGACCATGTGTTGTTATTGTAATTCATTATCTTTTAGTAACAACATGGACTCCTTGTAATCTCTTTCATTTGTTGAGTGTGGAGAACTTTGAAGAGCTATGGAGAGTAGTTGTGAGAGAGTTGTGTAGGAGTCATGGGATAACTTTTTTGGCACATTCATGATTAAATGCAAAATTACTATAAATAAGAATTCTCTAAATTAGATTTATTTATATAATTTTTGTGGGAGGATTTTTAGTCTTTAGTCAAAGAAATAATAACATCCAAAATGTTGAGGGCTATTAATTGTATTTAACAACTATAGCTTTTTGGTAATGGTAGCAATAGAGGAATAATAAGGAATTGATTATATTGCATAATATTGTTGTAATTTGTATTACATTTAATTACATCACATAATACATGCTTGTTATTCTTGACCTTGGTTCATTGTTCTTGAATCAATACATCCAAAGTCAATCTAAGGTGAATATGACTTACAATTTAGCAAATTGTCAAAAAGTATTTCTAAATATGAGCAATTACTTAGAAAACTTAGATATCAAACAAAGAGGAGAATAGTTTTTAGATGACATAAATCTTCAAGATTAGGCCTACAAGTTTTAGGTTAAAAAATGAGGATACAGTTTTTAATCCACACTCACAAAAATGAACTTAAAAAAATATAAAACCATATTTCTAAATCAATAACAGATTCATAAATAATATCATGACAAATTTATTCCGCGTATTTAAATCAATTTAAAAAATAAATACTCTAACATTTAATTTATTTAAATATTTACAATTAATTATATTTAATTTTAAAAAATTAGACATGTATCTAAATTGATTATTTACTAAGTAAATATATTTATTTATTTAATTTAAATAATTTTATGTAATAATTTATTTTAAAAATAAATAACTACTGTACATTTATATAGAAAGTCTCAATCACTATGCACCCGTCTCACGCATTATTGCAAAAACTGTCCCCGTCATACGTCTTTAACAAATGGAAGGAAGATTATTCAGTGTAATGAATGCTCCCTCTTTATTTCGTCTTCTCACCGACAATTCTTTTTCCAGTCATGTTGATGTGAAACAATGGCTTTCCTCGAATATGCATGGAAGAAACCAGACAAATGCACTACTTTTCCTTGGGTATCATCTAATCTCGGTCTTAGAGATTTAAGACTTTTGTATAAAAGATAAGATTTTTCAACATACATTAAGCGGAAGAATACAAAGTTCAAAGTTTATTTTTATTTAATTTCTTTGTCAAAGATTCAGATTTTATTGTCTTGTTTATTATAAGATGTGGATTTCATTTAGTTGACATTTCAAAAGATAAGATTTATCAACATAGATCGAAGATTCCTCTTTGTGAAGTGGAGACGTGTAGAGTTCATTTAACTTACACAATACTCACCACATGTTTCTATGTTTTGAAAGTCTAGTATCATTTAATATCTTTGTTAGAGATCAATACTATATGGCTTGCCTTCTTTCATAAGAGATGTGGACTTCATTTAATTAGTATTCTTGAAGATAAGACTTTCCAATTTAGATTGAAGATTCCTTTTTGTGGAGAAATGTATACTTCATTTAACATACATCACTCATCACATGTTTCTATGTTGAAGAAGTAAATCAACTATGTTATATTCCTTCATCAACATGACATAAATGTTTCCATAAATTTATCCCTCTCAAAGTCTATAATATGACATTAAAAAAGATAGAATTTCCAATCTAATGGTGTGCATTCCCTTGTTAATTCATCTTCTTCATGACAATCACTTTCCCAAAGTTTTGAGGATTCACATTAATTTCACTTAATTCAAGACTTTTCTCTTGATGAAATATTATTTCCTTATTTTCTTTGGATTGGGTTTAATCAATTAGTCTTTACAATATTTTTCTTCGTGAAAATAGGATGACTATTTACTATTTTAAATGTGTATTATTTGTGTGTAATTATAAAATTAGTATGTTATTCCATTTCATTTAGTTTTGTGATTATTTTAAGTAAATGTGAAGCAGGAGCATCCTTCAAGTATGGCGTCTAACTTGCATCAATTGATTTTTTTATGTTTTCTTTGTGTGTTTGTGTTTATATCATTTGGGGGTTATCGAAGAAGCCATCACATTTCACTACAAATTCTTACTAAGTCTTATAGTTTGGAGTGTGTTGCACAAATGTGGTGTGAAATCATGTTTAATGTTTATGAGTTTTGGGTCACTAAAAGAGCACATCATGGTTTCTAAGTGTTAATTGGGCTACAAACTATAATGCATTTGAGGATATAATAATTTTAAGTGTGATACTAGATAAAATGGATGTTGCACAGAATGACAGCTAAATCTAATCTAACATGCATAAATCTAAATCAAACAACAAAAAATGAAGTAAATGAACTAAAAATTAATTAAAAGCGATAATATGAAACAATCTCACCGAATATCAATCCATTTCCTCGAATTATCGTGATTGTCCTTCTCCATTTTTCTGTATCGGTATTCTTGCCCTCAAATTTTCTATATGTATGCAAGCATAGCCTTGATGTAATGTCTAAGCAAAATATCAAAGATTATAAGTTCTTCTAAAAAGTGTATTGATTTTGGGAAGAGGAATAATGCAAAAGATTAGCCAATTTATAGAAAGTTGGTTTTCGAACGATCGGCTCAAATTCGAAAGAGAGATCGACGATCGAGATTGATGAATGCCATGCGATGCGAGTTTTGTGTCAGTTAGAACATGAGTTGGGAAATTTTGCAGGATAAAGATTAAATTAAAATAATAATTTAATTTGGTGTTAAGACTATTCGAAAATAGAATAAATAAGAGTTCAAGATTAAATAAATGATTTAATCTTCAGTTGAAAGTCTTCGAAAATAGAAGAATTAGACTTTGAATGAGAATGATAAAGTTAGAACTTGGAGAATGATCTTTTTGAATGCACACATGCATTAATTAATTAAATAAAGATATTTAATAAATAAATATGTTCATGCATATGAGTTAGAACTAGTTAATTGATTGATTGTGACAAAGAGTCATTTTTGCAGAGACGATCAAATATCGAATCCAGAGATAATTGACAGATTTAAATAGATCTCAAGTTAGATGGTGAGTGAATAATTAGTTAATTGGATGATAGAAGAATGTGATAGAAATAATTAATTATGAATTAAATGTTAATTTAATTCAACATTCGAAAATGAAAAGTTTTAATTAAATAAATAACAATTTATTTAAATGACTGAAAAGATTAATTGAATAATTAAATAATGAATATTTAATTATAGTTGAAATATGAAAAAGGGGTTACTTAAATAATAAATTATTTAATTAAGAAAGAGAATTAATTAGTTAATGATGCAATTAAATAAATATGATTTATTTATTGAATCAGATTTGAATAAAGGTCATAATGAATGAATTAAATAATTAAAAGGTTATTTAATTAATAGAGGAAACATGTGTTTAGAAAATAATTAAATAATTAACATTATTTAATCATGACCATAGACATTAGAAAATTATGTCGAAAGTGGTAGTTGTAGGCCTAGACCAATTTTCAGTGTCTATAGTTTGCCCCTCTTTGATACAATGTTGTTTATCACATTGTGTCAAAGAATATCATTAAAAACATGCCCCAATGATGCCCCCATATGAAAAGGAGAATAATGACGAGGTGGTAGTGGTATGCCCCTCGAGAGGATAGGCGGGTTTGAAGAACATGAGTGTGCTCTCAAAATGGATAGATAATGATGGTGAAGATGAAAAGAAGAAGAAATATTAGCGTGGATAATTCAAAAAATTTAGTACAAAACAAGAATGGTTATTTGAAGGACATATGATCTTTGATATTTTTCCATATATACTAAGCTTTGTATTTTATCATCATTGGGTGGGACTAACACAAATGGATAGTACACACCATGATATGAGATAGACCATAGTGTACAAACTCATCCATTTGCGAAAAGCAGACAGTCGTAGACAAAGAGTGTCTTAACTCATACTAGGGGCAAGATTGCCCTAGTCTTTTTGTCTAGACAAACCATAGACAACAAACAAAGAAAAGATAGGTCATGAGACGTCATTGCTCCTCTAAATATTTCATGGGACATCCTTGAGGAAACTAGTAACATGACTCAAAATCCATAGTTTAAAAAGACAGTTGACAGACAACAGTCAAAGAAAAAGAGTCTTGAGACATCCTTGCTTCTCTAAATCCTTCAAGGGACATCCTTGAGAAAGCTAGTAACTAGACTCATGCACAAATCAATAGAAAGATAAGACAAAATAAGATATAAAGTCATAAAGCCAATAAAAGTATTTTCCAAAACTTGATCTTGTGGGATTGTTTGATGTTTGGCATAGCTTGATGTGAGGGATCATGCATATCGTATAAGACATTGAGTCTGGTTTCGACTTGGTGACCATCTGTGTAAGGCATGACAAAGCTTGGTTTCAGAAAGACACATGTTGTATAAGACATTTGAGCCTGATGATGTTGATGCGACAAGCTACATGAGGCTATGACAATTTGACAATGGTCGTTTGACAAGAAAGACATATCTTGCTTAAGACATAAGTTGATCACTTTGACAATGTGTTTGATTTTGACTTGATAGTTTTGAGATGTTTGCCTTATTGATGCATGAATTGTTTTGATACTTTGACTGTTATAAGTGTGTCTGTTGACAGTGCATGACTTGAGATGATATACCCTAAAGGACTGACCTAAAGCAGCCTCGGGGGCTCATCAATTGATAGCCTTGCCTACGTTGTACACACAGAGACCTCGTAGTTCAACCAGACTTTAACTGACCTAATTGACTGAAATTATGTACTTAAGTTGATGATATGAAACATGTGTGATAGTGAATGTGATAAACCCTATTGGACTGACCTAGTATGGTTTCGGGGGCTCATCGATTGATAGCCTTGCCTACGTTGTACATGCAGAGACCTCATAGCTCGACATAACCAATGACTTTGATATGTACAAAGAGTCATGATTTTATGTGTGTGAGACATGAGACACCTAGACAGACATACCTAATGCCTTGGGGGCATATCGATTGATGGCCTTTCCTACGTCCAGTCGCAGAGGCAATGTAGTTCGACTATGTCTACGATTGACATGACACAACTGACTCCAACTATGTCTTTTTTTTGGATTTTTGAAATGTTTTGATTTTTTTGTCTTTTTGAAGTTGTTGGATGTTTTTGGATTTCTTAAGGACATTTTCTAATGTTTTTGATATTTTTTCAGGACATTTTCTGACATTGGGTTTCTATGTACAAGGTCCACATGACATAGGTCAAGGATTTTGCCCTAGTCGGGAATAGGATATATAGGTTGGAGTGGGGAGACAGAGTGGACTTGATGTCAATTGTTTCAAGTAATGGATAAGACAACCATTTATTATGAGTGAAGGTGAAAAGTCTGATTGGAATGATGGTAGATGAAGGAGCGAAGTCGACTACACATGGCGCCTGTTTGCCAGGTTTTCACCATGGTACTTATCCATAGCGCCACTGAAGTGGTTTTCACTATTGGACGGATTATTTCTCTTTACTATTTTGTTTTTTTTCCAAAAAAAACTAGTGTTACAAAGACACCTATTTGCGAGGTTTTCATCAAGGTAACCATTTTTTGTTTTTTCCATTTTTTTATTTTTTCAATTAAGACATAGTTCTCAGAAGCTACACATAGAACCTCTTCAGATGAAGGTTGTTGATTGGTGACAAAAGTGGTTCTCCTTTAGGGGTAGAGAGTTGATATGATCCTGATCCAAAATCTTCGATGACAATATAGGGCCCTAACTAGTTAGGTTCAAACTTACCAGGTTTTTCTCGTTCAGCTTGATTCCTGGGGTTCTCCATTAATACCAGGTCACCAATGTCAAAGTTTTGATTTAGAACTTTCCTATTATAACTGTGACGATGATGATTCTGATATACTTGCAAATGGTCTAGTGCCTTTTGTCTTCATTCGTCTAGTAATTCTAACTCATGGGAATAGCTTCAATCCATTTGGTGAAGTATTCGGTGGCAGTTATGATGAACTTATGGTCGTTGGATGATGGAGGATGTATCTTACCTATGAGGTCAAGTCCCCATTGGGCAAAGGGCCATGGTCAAGTAATTGGACAAAGCTCCTGTGCTGGAGTGTGTATCAAATCTCTATGTATTTAACACTGTCGACATTTCTTTACAAAGATATATGAGTCATTTTCCATTGTACGCCAATAATAACCAAATCTCATAATATTCTAGGCTAAAGTAGGATCGCTAGAATTGGATTCACATATACCCTCATGTACCACTCACAAGGTTTCTTGTGCTTCTTCAGCATTGAGACATCTCATTAAGGTATTATCTAAGGTACATTTATACAGGGTATCTTCGATGATGGTGTATTTGGTAGACCTACGGATAAAGGTTTGACGTTGGTTGTTTGATAAGTCTAAAGGTAAGATTTGGGCATTGAGGTAGTTGAATATGTACTTGTACCATGGGGAAGTAGGACCAACAATCGTACACACCATCGTAGAATCAGGGACATCATAGGCAAGGACCAACAACTGTTCAACCAAAAAATCGAACTTAGGCACATTGCTAGGATTCTAATAAGGAACCCACAGTTTCCATAGCATCTACCACCCTATTCTGAATGTGTGGTATTTATTGAAAGGTGATGTCCTCAAAGTACTGCTTAAAACTATCGGCCATGTGCTTGTAGGGGGAAAGTTTCTCATCTTTAGTTTCATAATCATCATTTACTTGTCGAACTACTAGCTGAGAATCTCCATAAGCATGTAAACTCTTGATCTTCCATTGGGATGCCATTCTTAGTCCTGTCACTAAGGCTTCAGAGTCTGCTATGTTGTTGGTACAAGGGAAAGCAATCCTGAATGATTTAGGAATAGTATCACCTTGAGGTGTAACAAATAGTATGCCTTCTCTTGAACCACAATTAGTATGTGACTTGTCAAAGTATAATTTCATGTGGTTCTAGTGTCAACTTTGAAGATAAATTCATCAAGGAAATCTACCATTAAAGGATGGTCTGCCTTCATGGGTGCATCTACTAATTGATCTGCAATTACTTTCCCTTTTATAGCTTTCCTCTCCACATATTGGATGTCATATTCACTGAGTATTATCACCCATTTAGCCAATCAACCTGTTAATGTTGCTTTACTTAGGAGATATTTGAGAGGATCAATCTTTGTGACCAACATAGTTTGATGGTTTAGCATATAGTGCCGAATTTTTTGAGTAGCAAAGGCTATTGCAAGATAGACACGTTCTATGTTATTGCAGTTTAATTCATATCCCAACAAGGTATGACTAATGTAGTACACTACCCTTTCATGATCTTGATCATAATTTTGTGTGAAAAGGGCTCCTAATTCTGATTGAGTTGCTGAAATGTATAGTATCAAGGGTCTGTCATCTGTAGGTGGCATTAACACAGGTGGAGTAAGAAAATAATCCTTGATCTATTGGAAAGCTTCCTAAAATTTAGGTGTCCACACAAATGGTACTCCTTTCTTGAGAAAATGTTGAAATGGATGTATTTTGTCTGCTACTTGTACGATGAAGCACCTGATGGACTGTAATCTTCCCTGTAGTGTTCTTAGTTGACCAATGCTAGCTGGAGGAGGCATTTCTACAATAGCTTTTACCTTCACTGGGTCCACTTCAATGCCCCTTCTACAAATGATATACCCTAGAATTTTCCTTGATTTCACTCCAAAGACACATTTCTTTGGATTTAGTCTGACTTGGTATTTTTCTAGCCTTTGGAATATCTTGTCTAGAACTTTCAAATGATCTGCCCTTGTTAATGATTTAGCTATTATGTCATCGACATAGTATTCCATGAGAGTATGTACAAGGTCATGGAAAATAGTCATCATTGCACGTTGGTACGTAGCTCCTGCATTCTTAAACCCAAAAGACATAACATTCCAACAATATGTTCCCCATAGACATGTGAAAGTTGTCGTGTGTTGGTCTCCAGTTGCGATTTTGATTTGGTTATACTTGGAGAAACCATCCATGAGGGATAGCATCTTGTATCCTGCTATAAGGTCTTTTATCATGTCAATTTTTGATAGAGGGAAGTCATCCTTAGGACGTGACTTGTTGATATCTCTAAAGTCTGTACAAATGCGAATGCCCCCAATTGGTTTGGTCACTAGCACAAGATTTGAAATCCAATCTACATAGTCTATGGATCTTATGAATCTAACATCCAATATTTTCTTAAGTTCTGCTTTGACTAGTAGAGAAATATGTGGATGAATCTTCCTTAACTTATGTTTGACTGGCTTAGCACCTGGCTGTAATGGTAGATGATGCAATATAAGGTATGGATCTAGCCCAGGCATGTCAACATATGACCATGCAAAGTTTATTTGTCTCTTTGTGAAGAAGTCTTGAAACTCAAGTTGTTATGTCTCTGTCAAAGAAGCTACAAAGTATATTACCCGAGGGTTTTCTTTTGTGTTTATGTTAACTTCAAAAAAATCTTCTACTAACATTGGTGAATTCTCCTGAGCAACTAGGAGAATGTTTAAACCTCCATCCTTGGGTGTCTCAGAGAGGTTTTCGCCCTCGGATACGTCCTTTATTTTTACTATTTCTTCATCTAAAGGTGCCATTCAATTTTCACCTAGGGACTTATCATTATCCTCATTTTCATTTTTGTGACTAGAGGTGTAAACAAACTCCCCAAAATATTCTTTGTCATCCAAATCTATGGCAAAACCAGATTTATGATCCCCTCGTGGTATGCCTTCTCGAAGTCCCATGAACTTAGCTATTGCTTCTTCGTTCTTGAATATGTCTAAGATGGGCATACCTTGTTGATCCCAATCAATAAGTTGGGGATATACGAGGGGCATGTCATCATCAGAGTTATCAAATTTGGAGGCTGACAAGGTGAATATAGAGTGGTTGACATGGTCACAAAAGTTTTGGACTAACTCTTTTTTGTTCTTTTTCCTATGGGTAGGTAAACTCTAATGTGGGACTATTGTAATGACTAGGTCATTAGAAGATTGTTCGTCAGGTGCCCAAGATGCATGATCAAGGGTTTCCCAATAATAATGCTTAAGCCATTCTTCTTTGGACAAGTGCTTTTTAGGACAAGGGTTAGATGGATTTGGTACGGGTTTTATCATTTGGTCTAGTTCCGCATATAACTTATCTAGGTTCATGGTGCTGGTAGAGGAAAGGGAATCCCATTCATAGTCACTTGAGTCGAGGGATTCATCATAAACTAGGTCAAGTGGTTCGTGTGATATCTTAATGTCTTCATAAGCACTTACTTCCTCTTGAAATGGTGACGAAGTAATAGAAAAGCCAATTCTAAGTGGTTGAAACCCTAGCCCTTGGCCTTTTGGTCATGGCGAGATAATGATCAGTTCAGTCCTTCCATTCTGATGTAGTCCTAACCCACTATGTCTGTCATAGCCTTTGCTTTGCATTATCGAAAATTCTTTTCCATATTGATCCTTAGCTATTTCAATAGACTATGAGGGGTATTCATTATCTTCTTGGTACAACCAAGAGGTAATATCACCTTGGTCCACAACTTCTTCACTTAACTCTCCCCATTTTGTCAATGTCATTGTAGGAGGAACATGAAATGTGACTATTGATTCTCTCCTATCTATTGTGGGTAAACCATATGTCTTAGGTGGAACCAGTTGACTGACACAATATGATGCCTTCATGTGATATTCTCCACAACCCTTGTCTTAGATCTCGATCTTAGGAGTGGATGATGATAGTTGTGATGAAATGGACTTGGTAAGGGTTGATGGATCAACATATAGGGATAAGGTGGAGGATGAAGCCTATTGATTGACAGGTACCTGTCATTGTGGAATTTCCCGTAGGCTCATGCAGTATTGAAAAGGATATGGATCACCATTAATCCTAATCTCAGTGCCATTATACGAGAATTTAAGACACTGGTGATATGTGGAAGGTATGACTTTCATTGCATGTATCCAAGGTCTACCTAACAACAGTTATACAGAAGGGTGAGATCCAAGACTTGGAAGCTGGTGTTCATAATTGCAGGGCCAATCCTGATAGGGAGTGTGATAACTCCTTTGGATGATATTTCCTCATCATCGTAAGCCTTAATGACTATACTCTTAATGGTGTCCATGCATGCTTTTGAGAATCCTAATGCCTTAACCAATTTCAAGGTACAAAGGTTCAAACCTTCTCCTCCGTCTACCAAGACTCGTCTGACTTTGGTTTGATAAACTAGGACTTCAAGATGTAATGGGTCATTATGATCGGTCTTTTCAGTTGAATAATCCTGCTAAGAAAATGTGGCATGATGGGAATTTGTTAAGTATCCTACCATTTCTTTGAAACAATTGACATCTAATTTGGTAGGGACAGTTGTGCTCTATAAGGCTTTGTCGAGAATGGCTCAATGATTTGGTGATAAAGTCAATTGTTCCAAGATGGATCTTTGTGATGGGGTCTTACTCAGTTGATCAAGAAAATTGTACTTAGACTTGGAAGGTTGTGTAGGTGGCTCAGAAGAAGGACCTAGAAGAGTTATCTTAGTTCTGCATGTATTCATAGCACATTCAGAATGCTTCTTGATGGTGATGGTATGGATGTTTTTAGTTGCAAATCAGAGGTGATTTATGATCGTACCTTTGTCGTAGTCATAATTGGTATTTGTATAGTTAGCTGAGGCATTAGGCTTAGTTCCTAAAATGGAGGCCTTTCCTTTCGTGTGGTCATGTAATGCGTCTGTGAAGACCTTGTGATCACTGTTCTTGGTATGTTTCTGCCCATTGACCTCTATGATTCCATCTTCAACAAAGTATTGTATGATATTATTCAATTGTCAACATTGTTGTAGGTTATGTCCCTTTGTTTGGTGGTATTCACAATAGGCTTTATCATCCCACCATGAGGGTTTAAACTGTCCAAGATCATACTGTCCTAGTTCTAGAGGTTCTAGGAGATCATGTTTAATCAATTCTTTGAAAATTGTCTTGATTGGTTGCCCCAAAGGGGTAAATTCCCATTTAGGAAATCTCCTTTGTGATAGTTGTTGAGAATTTTGGACAAAATTTGTTGTTTGATCTGGGTGACTCGTCACGTTTTGATTGGGGTTGTAACCTCTAAGTGTGATGACTGGTCTGGCATGTATGGTCTTAGCATCAACAATACCGATATTTGTAACATTTTTGTTTCTAGACCAGAACTTGTTTCTATTGTTGGGAGCATTTTGATGTTGAACAATTGGGTTCCCGCTTGGTACTTTAATTTCTCCTTTGTAAATAAGGCCTTTCTCAAGTATGATGCCCTTTTGTACCAAGTCTAGGAATGAATTTTAACATGTACCCTTAAGTCACTTCTCAATTTTGGATGAAGATTTTCAAGGAATATCGTGACCTTTTGTTTTTCGGGTATCTCAACTGGACATCTACTAGCTAGACTTCTCCATCTCTGGAAGAAAGTGGTGAAAGTTTTGCCTTCTTCTTGCATGGTGTGACACAAGGTAACTATTGTTATTTCATTGTCTATGTTAAAGGCAAAGTGTTTGACAAACTTCTCAGATAATTCACCCCATGATCGTAAGCCATATGGTAATTTAGAGAACCATTCCAATGCTATCCCAACAAGGGTTCGTGGAAATAGTCTCATCAAGTATGGGGGGTCATATGATATGTCCATACATTTTGTAGAGAATTCTCTAATGTGTTCTAAAGGATTCCTCTTCCCATTATACTTAGGAAAATTCGGTATAATGTATCCATGTGGGAAGGGTGTTGTGTATAGCACTTTGTCAAAAGGACATGGACATAAATCTTGCGTTGAGATAGTTCGTTTGTCTGACATAGAAATGTTGCCCATTTGTTGTTGGATCATTTGCATTTTATTTTGGAGAATATCTACTTGTGTCAAGGACATGTTTGCATTGTTGGGATCAATGTAGGTGTTCTGAAATGCTATGTTCTGTGATGGATTGTGATTTGACGAGGGAATATATCCTGTTTGAATGTTTTGATTCGGTATAGGTATATATCCTGTCAGAATGTTCTGATTTGGTATAGGAATGTTTCCTGTCAAAATGTTCTGATTTGGTATAGGAATGTTTCCTATCAGAATGTTCTGATTTGGTATAGGAATGTTTCCTATCAGAATGTTATCATTTGGTATAGAAATGTTTCCTGTCAGAATGTTCTGATTTGGTATAGGAATATTTGTGCCAAATGGATTCGATGAAGTTGCTCTCGTAGTAAATTGTAAACCTTGTGTTATGTTTAAATGGGTTGTGTTTGCAATTGATGATGTTTGAGTAGGTATGCCAGTTGATATTGCTGCAGTAATTTGGGGAATAGAGACCCTTGACATCACGGTTTGCGTTGGTTGAGTAGATGTTGTTTTCAAAGTGTGAACATCAAATCTTGGTGGTAGTGTGACACCTTCTACTAGCAACTTTGTTAGATATCAATGGGGATCATTCTCCAAACATTCATCCATAAAGGATGCAAACTCAGGATCTTATACAATGGTGTCTATGTCTTCAACATAAATTTGTCCATGTGTGTCTCTAGTGACATGTTTTTCAAGAAAAGTTTTGTGTGGTCTCCCTTTCCCTTATGGTTTGTTTTTGAAAGGATTGACAAACTCGTTAGGGTCCAAAATTTCTTTATGTTTCTTATTAGACCTTGTTTCAACCATGAAAAATTTCTCAAAATGAGGTAATGTAAACTATGTCTAAAAACTGATATGTCATATTTCTATGTTTTTGGGATTTTCTGAATATAAAGGATGTCACTAAAAATTAAGGACTTCTAAAATGACGTATACTAGGATGGTGTATGCTAGGATGGACAGTATGCAAAATTTTGAGTAGATTATGATGGTAAATGATTCTAAGATGGGTATAACCTACCACCTATGGAATAAATCCAAGCAATGATCTAACTTTACCAAGCAACCTGATTGTAGGACAAAGATAACTGACAAGGTGAATTTCCCAAACTAGACTGTTGACCTAGAAAGATTCACTAATAGGATAATAGTGACTAGGTTCAATGATAATGATAAATCGAAGTATGAACGTATCCAATGACGCAGAAATTTGTTCTATTATATGGCATGCAACTTCCTATGGGTGTCTAAATGCATGCAACTTAGGATGACTACTGCTAAGACGTAAATGGCACCTAATGATGCAAGGGTTTTGAGCAATTTTTTCTAGTTTTTGTCCAAGGTTGATTGTAAGAAATAGAAGCGGAAAAGACAATATTGCTTTGGGACTGAGTTTGCAATTTTTTTGAAATTTTCTATTGGCAGTCAATTGTGGTTCGTGATGTAGATGCATTTCCTATCTCAGATGTGGTTAATGGACCAAACTAAGACTTAGATGTTGAAAGGAAATTGTGACTTTCTAACAAATGCAATTTACTTTATGGCTGATGCGACTCAAAAAAAAGAACTCTACGAAATGAAACCTATTGACAGACACTTGCGGTTTTTCGTTTAACAGTTCTGGCTCGAAAATACACATGCGACTCTAAATATGACAATTGCAATTTGGAACCTAGACTGTGTAAAATGATTTTGTTGACAAACACATGCGGTGTTTAGGTGAACAATTTTGACTCTCTAAGACACATGCGATTTCAAATATGACAATTGCGACAAGGAAGTTAAACTCTGAAACTAAATCTGTTGACAGACACATGCAATTTTTGGTTTTAATAGTTGCGACTCATAAACACACATGCAGCTCAAAATATGATAGTTGCGACTCTTTTTACAGTTACGGTTTTCTAATGACAATGTTACAACTAACTCAGTTTAATGATCAAGTTTTTGATGAATACAACAAAAAACAATCACATAATACAAAGTGTTTGTAGTTTGATGTGTTGAATCTGTTAAAACCAGAAGACAGTTACAACCTAGGCTATGTTGGACAGTATTTATTGAATTCTTACTTGGATAAATCCAGCTATGTATATTCAAGGTAGATGACTAGTAGCTTGACCCCACTGGCTCCCCTCTACGACACTCACTTATATGGGACAACTAGGCTACAATACCCATGAAACTCCCATGGCATACATCTCATCTCAACACATGAACCGTAAGAATGTAAGATGACTTCACAGGTCTGACCTGCTGCACGAGTAAATAGATAGGATTTTGGCAAACTACAACAATTTGGCCTTTTAATTTGGGCACCCGTTCAGAAGAGCCATGCAAGAGGCAGTATCATCCAAGTCTACAGAGGTTAGGCTCTACAGGTTTCAACATACCGCAAGGGTACTGGGGAGTCAAATGTTGGTCCACTGGGATCCTCGTAATACTGAGCTTTCCTCGAGTATTAAAATTTGTATACCGGTTGGGATTCGCTGGCGATAAGCGTGTAACTGGTTTTGAGTAATCTTGGGGTGAGTACTTTTTCCCACCAAGACAGGCCCAAGTTCTAGAGTCAGTAACTATTTCTCTTACACCTAGGATCACATGAATGTGCAAGGGGAGAAGATACTTTAATATACTGAATGAGGGTTCTAAACTAAACATAAACAAGCACAAAGAACACTGGTTAATTTCAAGCCACATGACAATTTTCTATCTACCAAATAGAAAAGTTAATTTTAATATTCACAATCTTCAACAAAAGGTCCTGCATGCAACTGATTAGTAGTTTATTTGTGTCTTCAGCTTTCATCCTACATAAAAGAAGATGTTTTGGTTTTTTCTCAAAGTCTTCTATGCTTCATCCTGCAAAAACAATGTTATCCTCCTAAACACAGTTGCAAAAAAAACATTAGCGAAAAACAACAACAAAATGAAAAAAATGAAAAAAATGAAAAAAAAAAAGGCAAAAATATGGAAGTTAATAAAATAAATAAATAAACTTTACCAGGCATATGCGTTGTTTCAACTCACAGATGCGTCACGATGTTGATAGTCAGATGCATTGCGAAATGTTATGGATGCGGCTTGTGTTGTCAGATGCGTCGCAGGATTTATCATATGCGGTTTGTGAACTCAGATGCGATTTTCTGTACGATACCTGCAAAATAAAAAATGGAAAAGCAGAAAGGAGTTGCGAAGTTTGGAGCGTGCTTCACGTTGGGTTCACCAAATGTGATACTAGATAAAATGGATGATGCACATAATGACAGTTAAATCTAATCTAACATGCATAAATCTAAATCAAACAACAAAGAACAAAGTAAATGAACTAAAAAGTAATTAAAAGCGATAATATGAAACAATCTCACCGAATATCAATCCCTTTCCTTGAATTATCTTTATTGTTCTCCATTTTTTTGTATCGGTATTCTTGCTCTCAAATTCTCTGTATGTATGCAAGCATAGCCTTGATGGAATGTCTAAGAAAAATATCGAAGTTTATAAGTTCCTCTAAAAAGTGTATTGATTTTGGGAGGAGGAATAATGCCAAAGATCAGGCAATTTATAGAAAGTTGGTTTTTGAACGATCGGCTCAGATTCGAAAGAGATATCAACGATCGAGATTGATGAATTCCATGCGATGTGAGTTTTGTGTTAGTTAGAACATGAGTTGGGAAATTCTGCAGGATAAAGATTAAATTAAAATTTAATAATTTAATCTAGTGTTAAGACTGCTCGAAAATAGAATAAATAAGAGTTCAAGATTAAATAAATGATTTAATCTTCAGTTGAAAGTCTTCGAAAATAGAAGAATTGGACTTTGAATGAGAATGATAAAGTTAGAACTTGGAGAATGATCTTTTCAAATGCACACATGCATTAATTAATTAAATAAAGATATTTAATTAATAAATGTGTTCATGCATATGAGTTAGAACTAGTTAATTGACTGATTGTGACAGAGAGTCCTTTTCGTAGAGACGATCAGATATCGAATCCGGAGATAACTGACAGATTTAAATAGATCTCGAGTCAGATGGTGAGTGAATAATTAGTTAACTGGATGATAGAAGAATGTGATGGAAATAATTAATTATGAATTAATGTTAATTTAAATCAACATTCGAAAATGAAAAGATTTTATTAAATAAATAACAATTTATTTAATTGTTTGAAAATATTAATTGAATAATTAAATAATGAATATTTAATTATAGTTGAAATATGACAAAAGGGTTAATTAAATAATAAATTATTTAATTAAGAAAGAGAATTAATTAGTTAGCGACGCAAATAAATAAATATGATTTATTTAATTAATAAGAGTTGAATAAAGGTCATAATGAATTAATTAAATAATTAAAAGGTTATTTAATTAATAGAGGAAAGATGTGTTTAGAAAATAATTAAATAATTAACATTATTTTATCATGACCATGGACATTAGAAAATTATGTTGAAAGTGGTACTTGCAGGCCTAGACCAATTTTCAGTGTCTACAGTAAGAGAGGGGGGCCAACCATGTCAAGGCCCCAAGTCACAGAGGGATGAGAGCACAAGGTTTCCCTAACTTAACTCAGCTTAATGGAGTGTTAGGAAATGCGGGATGAGAATGATGAGGATTATAAGGTCCTTCGATCACTCTGCTGACTTGAAGCTCAAAATGGGGCTAGGCGAGTCGATTTTTGAGGTCAACACTATGTCTCAGGGAGCTCTTTGCCCAAGGGTGAAAGAATAGCTCTAGGATGATAGCGCGGCATGCTAGCGTCTCTTAGGTGTGCTAGCATTTGTATGACTAGAGGACTAAAGAGACAAGGTTGAACACGACAAAACAGACTAACGGTCTAGCTAGTTACTTCTGAGTGGCCAAACCAACACTATGAAGTAGGCAAGATATGTGCGAATATGATAAAGTAAATATACAAGAGTGAGGATGGAAAGAATGATCTCACAAAGGTACTCGTTCGCTAATTAGCTCCAAGAACACTTCCACCTACACACAAGAGAAAAAAATTGTTGGAGGTTGTATAGGGGTCTGCCTCAGTCAGACCCTCGTTTTGGTATTCTCACCTCCACAGAAATCCAAGATAACGATAATAGAGAAAAAGTATGATAAAGAAGGAAATGAAGTAAAGAACACAAAATCACTACAAAACAGTATTATGCTACCCAACCAAATCATAGAGGAAAGGAGTAGAAAGCTTACCACCTCCACCAAGAGCTCACTAGCCAATGGGGGAGAAATTGAGAGGACTCAAGCCTTTGTTGCAATGGTGTTTGTTCCCCACTTTTTGTATGAAGTTGATGGAGTGTTATTGTTGCTGCTATGGAGTGCAAAGTCCTTCTTGAGAGTGGTGGATGGTAAGAGGATGCTATGTAGAGAGATGAATTGAATGCTTAGAGGTCAGAATGAAGGAAGAATAAGTGAATTTGAAGGAGAGAATGAAGGAAACAACCATATTCGGGTCGGTTTGTCGAAGAGGGAATTACAAATCAACCTCCAATGGGAAGTGTAATGCCTCTGCAAGCTTCAGATGTGGGAATCTACCATGAACGTAAGCGCTTCGTGTGGACATCTGCGTGTCGTGTGAGCATCCCCAATAGTTATTCCTCTTTCGACACACAAAAAATATGCCAAGTGGAACATAGGTAGTGAGCTTATGTGGAATTTCGCCTTTAGATTTGGTTTTCTAAGGTGAGGATGTGTAAAAGGGGAATTTTCATAAGGGGTACAAAATCGCTCCTATACAATAATATGTGGAGGAATATTTCAAAGGTTGGGTATTTTTCCCTCATTGAGTTTTTTCTAGGACATATCTTATGTCATTTTTGTTGTGGATTTATGTTGTTTTATGGTATATTTTATATTTTATATGGATTTATTTGTATGGAATGCATGGTTAGATAGTCCCTCTCATAACCCTTTGGTTGTGACTAAATTAAAATATATTGATACATGTAAATATCAACAAATAATATAATCATATGTGAAGTTGGACTCATCCCCTTAGCTTTTACCTATTGTTATAAACACATCTTCCTATGATCTTCCACTATAGAATGCTTATCTATCATATATAACCTTATTTTTTACTTTTTAATAATAGATAGGATTAAAATTTTAAATAGTATTCAAAACAATAAAACATAAAGTATATACCCAATAACTTTAATGATATTAAAGCAAAGATAGAAAAGACATAATTTAACAAGAGAAGCATTGTGTTAGACTTCTACTAGTGTTGTGGTGATTTCAGATGATTTGATGATCTAATTGTATAGTGTTTATTAGTACAAATAGAAAAATTGTAGAAGTAGGTTTTTTTGGGAACAGGTGCCTCAAATTTTGGCTTGGACCTCTGAAAAGTCTTTGTGAAATTATCATCTTTCTAAGCCTTTACCTCTCTACTGTTGAGAGTCTTTCATAGAGGCGCAATCTAGCAGTTTACCACTTTACCATAGGCCTTTGTCGGTCTGTCCACAGTTGGGCGGTGTCATCTCCATACCGTGGGGTCTCCTTCCTAGGTTGGCGGTAGCGCGGTTGACGGACGCAGTCAGTATGAAGCCTTACCTCCCTACCGTAGAGGTTGTTCGTTGGTGGCATGGTGGCAGCAGTGGTCGGCGACAGTTAAGCAAAGGTTCATTGCCATACCATAGGTATGGTTCAGCGATGGCACAATGACACGGTGAAGGGCGACAGTCAGGATCACGGTTACCGCCTTATCGTGGGTTTCGCTCTGTGAATTCGCAGTGGCCATGGTAAATGACTGGCGGTCTGTCAAGAACGCTTACCGCCCTACTGCGATGGCCTTTTGGCCATGTCGCAGTGGTGCGGTAAGTTGTGGTGAACAGTTGGGATGGTTACCTCCTGACCACGGAGGTCTTGTGGTCAGGGCGCGGTAGCACGGTGGAGCCCAATGGTCACCACATGCGGTCACCGCCATACCACAGGATGTCTCGCGGGGCTTGGTAAGAGAAGCTCAGAGCTTGGGTGGTTGTTTTGACTCATGGTCAAAGCGATGAGCGAATGGGAAGGTGACGCATGGCAAGAAATCAATACCCGATTGGTCGATGTATGGAGTGGTGAAGGTAGTAAATGCTAGACGTATTTCAACTAGTGACAGGATCTGATTAAGGAAAGGGAAATTAATGCCTAGGTGGCCCGATGTAGACAAGATTGGTCAGAAGACCAGATTGCTTGATTGGGTGGATGATGCATCATTAAGGCCTGTGATTGGTTGGCATGATTAATGCGATGTATGACTTGTATAGTTGATTAAATTGATATAAGTCACAAAAAGGTGACGGTGAGAGATAAACTAGTAAGATAGAAGAAAGTTGTATTCATTGTATACTTGTAGAAGTATTGTAATAGTGAGTGTATGAATGCTCAAGTCTGCTGTTGTGAGCTAACTATCAGAGAGTGAGGACTGTGAGCTTTGTATGTAATTTATTTTACTATAATACAAACTGTCTTCTCTTGGTGTGGTGGGTTTTTTCTCGAAAGGGTTTTCCCACGTAAATCTGGTGTTATTTTTGATTGCTTATTTATGTTACTCTAGTTACTCTGTATGTGTTCATCTCAGTTGTTTTAAGGAGATTTAAAATGGGTCTTTTGCACTTTTCCTCTGTTGTATTAGCATTAGGAAAGTGATTCCGCACCTCTATTTTTCCTTTCAAGTGGTATCAGAGCTTGGCCAGTTGTGTTAACCTTGTTAGTAAGGCTATTTTTTTGTGCTAATATTGTTCCAATGGGAGTATAGTAAAGTTAGAACTTAGTTCTATTTGAGATGGTGAATAAATCAAGTAGAGTAGAGATTGAAAAATTCAATGGTGGCAACTTTGAGTTATGGAAACTCAAAATGGAAGAGTTGCTTGTGGATAGAGACCTTTGGGTTGTTGTGTCTGGAACTATGCCACAAAGTATGAAGTAAGAAGATTGGGACCTTGCAGATAGAAAAGCGAGAGGTTTGATAAGACTTAGTCTGGCCGATTCTGTACTCCTGAACTTCCATGAGGAGAAGTCTACAACTTCATTATGGAAGAATCTTGGTGATATTTATCAGGGAAATTCTCTGGTAAATAAGTTATTCCTGAGGAAGAAGTTGTACTCCTTGAAGATGGAAGAAGGTGCATCTATTGCAAACCATCTGAACTCATTTAATATGAGTGTTTCTCAATTGGCATTTTTGGTGTAAAGATTGAGGAGGAGGATCGTTGCATGCTCTTATGTTTGTTACCTCACACTTGGGATCATCTTGTAATGGCTATTGGAAGTACAACCACTACTTTCAAGATGGAAGACGTTGTTGCCTCACTGATGTCTGAAGAGATGTAGAGGAAGTCTTCAAAGATGGTCGGAGAGGCCCTTGTTGTTCGAGGTAGATCGAAGGGGAAAGGCAAAAAGGACAAGAAGTCCAAATATAAATCAGTAGGGAGATCAAAGTCTCCTGGTAAAAAGTCCATGGTGAAATGTTGGAACTGTGGGTAGTTTGGTCATATCTGAAAGGATTTTAAGGAGAAGAAGAAGAAGAAGAAGAAGAGTAATTCTTTAGACAATGACTCTTCTCAGAGTGATGCAGATGCCTTCATTGCAACCCTAGCGATTTAGGCACAGATGACGTCTTGCTGGTTGACTCGGGTGCATCCTTTCACATGATGTCTCACAGATAATGGTTCACTAAGTATGAGAATTATGATGGTGGAAAGGTGTACCTAGTGAGTGATTCAACATTGGATATTGTTGGCCGTGGAAGAGTCAAAATTCAATTCCCTTACAGTAGAATCAAAGGGATTGGTGGTGTACTGCACATACCAGGTTTGGCTCATAACTTATTTTTTGTCATTAAGCTAAATGATGTTGGTGTAGAAGTTTCTTTCTCGAGTAAAGGATGTAAGATGGCTAGAGGTGTTGGCTAAGGGTGTGGCACACTATACAAGTTGGATGCATGTCTTGTTCAATTCAACAACGCCTCTGTAAAGTCAAGCAAAGTTGTTCCTGCAGAGGAAGATGAAGATGCTTCTCTAGTTGCAAATGCTTTGGAGGTGAAAATCCTAGTAGAGAATACCATGTTATGGAATAATAGACTCGGTCACATAGGTGAGAAAGGTTTAAAAACCTTGAAAAATAAAAATCTTGTTGAAGGGCTTGATGATTGTAACCTTGAGTTTAATTTTTGCGAACACTGTATTTATGGAAAGTAACACCATGTTTCATTTTATTCGAGTCCTCATAAATCTTCTGGTGTACTGGATTATGTTCAATCTGATGTGTTTGGTCCAGTTAATTTTCCTTCATTATCAAATTCTAGATATTATTTTCTTTTATTGATGACTATTCGAGAAGGGAATTTATATACTTTATTAAGAGTAAATTAGAAGTGTTAAGTCGGTTTAAAGAATTTAAAATTTTGGTAGAGAATCAGACTAGAAATAAAATCAAATGCTTGAGGATGAATAATGGCGGTGAGTTTTGTTCTGCAAAATTTGAAAGATACTACATAGACTATGGGATTAAAAGGCATAAAACTACACCTTATACTCCACAATAGAATGGAGTTGTTGAAAGGTTGAACAAAACGTTAATGGAAAGAGCGAGAAGTATGTTGAGCAGTGCTGGTTTGGAGCAGAAGTTATGGGCTGAGGATGTGGCTACAACATGTTACATGGTAAATCATTCACCTTGTTCTACTATAGTTGACAAGACACCTTTGGAAGCATGGTCTGGTAAGAAGCCCTCTCTTAGAAATATTTGTGTCTTTGGCTGTGAGGCATATGTATATGTGCCCAAAGAAAAAAGATCAAAGTTGGAGAACAAGGTTGTTAAATGTATCTTCATCAGCTATGGGGTTGGTGTGAAGGGATAGAAGCTTTGGAATCCTAATACTGAGAAGGTTATGTACAACAAAAGTGTAATATTTCATGAGCTGAAACCTTCAGTAGTTGATCCATAGCTAGAGATAGATAAAAGAGAAAAGAAGAATGATGTAGTTTGGATTCCTCAGACTCCATAAAAAGAGGAACTACATGTTGTACCTGAAACTAAGGAGAGTTCAAGCAGCTTTGAGAGTTCTGAAGATGAAGAACCACAACCTCAGCCAGTAAGAAGGTCTACACATGAAAAATGACAACCTGATATGTATGGTTTCTCTATGTTAGATTCGAAATGTGTCTATTCTTTGATTACTAGCACTGATGAGCCTAGGACTATAAAAGAAGCTATTAACATGTCTGATTCAAATTCCTGGTTCAAAGCCATGAATGAAGAAATGGAATCATTGAAGAAAAATGAAACCTGGGATTTGGTACCTTTGCCTGAAGGGCGAAAGCTTGTTGGTTGTAAATGGGTATTCAAGAAGAAGACTAGTATAGATGGCAGCGTAGAAAATTATAAGGCAAGGTTGGTTGCAAAAGGATTTTCCCAGATAAAGGGAATTGATTATGGAGAAATTTTTCTCCTATAGAAAAGCTGACATCTGTTCACATCTAAAAATGATCACGGTTAATTAAACCTGTCAATTAATTAAATATGAATTATTTAATTAATATTCTAAAGTCATCTACATATAAATAAATTTAATTATTTATTTATATCTTTCATTTTTCTAATTCTTCTAGTTTAAATTAAATAAATAAGTTTATTTAATTATTGCTATTATTCCTCTTAATTAAATTAAATAAATTTCATAATTTATTTATTTAATTATCATTTTATTTCTAAAGTTTGAATGTTTAAATTCGAACAATGAAATATTCCACTAATTCATCCTTCACTTCACATTTAAATATTATATATTTAATATCTTTTTCACCTTTCACATAATTGAATATTGTAAATATTTAATTACATACCTTTTTCACCTCTCACATAATTAAATATTAATTATTTAATTATGGAAGTTTCCAAAATACATGTCACATATAATTAAATAAATTCATTTATTTAATTAGGATTTATCCTCAATTTTCAACTAACTTTTCAATTAATGAAAAGACAAAGAGCATGTTTATCTCCATTTTTGAATGATGATAGTTTCATGGGTTGAAAACATTCTCCATCTTTCTCTCAACCTTCCACCTTTCTCTCAACCTCTAGAATCTCACACCGTTCATCTTGATAGGTTTGAAACTCAACCGTTGATCTTTGCCAAATAGATTCTTGCCTTTCGAAAATCTATAAATACAGCTTTTTTGTGAGTAGATTTCATCCTAGATTTTATGCGTAATTACTATAGTTGCATTCGAATCAACATATCATCATTTTAGCAATATCATAGCATTTTAGTTCTTCAATTTCATAGCTTAAATCATTAGCAATGGACATGCATTTTGCATCAATCTTGTTCTCCTAAGTTGTCATTCTAACAAGCTACTGCTTAAACCAACTGAGAGCCAGCATCTTGAATCGAATACTTGGAGATAAAGAACAATGGGACAAATTTGAAGAAGCAGCTGTTATTTAGAGTTTGCATTTGTATTTTCTAAATTAGTTTCTTTCAATCTAATGTTTCATTGGTGTGTTAGTTTACTTTCTAATTAGACCACATATTCTAACAACACATTTTTGGTGCCCACTGTGGAGCCTTGCCCTGTTTTTAACCTCTTTGTCATAGGTTTTTCTGGTAGGTGGCGGACTGGAGCTTTGGTTTAGCGCATATGAGCCTCAAATTAGCACATACGAGCTCTATTTTGGTGAATACGAGCTCTATTTTGGTGCATTGGTGGCCTGTTCTAGCGCACACACTAGTTCTTTTAGCGCATTTAATGACTAGTGCATTGTTTTTTGTTCATTTAGTGCATTGGTGGATTGTTTTAGCGCATACGGAGGTTGTAAAAATTAAATTCTGATTCCGACGCCATCCACGGATAGGATTTTTCAATTCGGTTTTAAAGTAAAATGAAGCAATGCTAGGATAGACATTTAAAATTTGGAATTTATCAATCCTAGGATAGTCACCAAACATCATTCTTGCTTGGTTAAAATGAATCCAATGTTTGTTGTGAAGCAAAATCTTCACTTAGCATAGAAAATTGTAATCTAGATTTAAAATTGAACCATTTGTTTGTTGTGATTGTTGGGTAATAGGTATATGCTTTCCCCTTTATTGGGTGATCAGAACGTCGGGCTTACCTTTTTCATTTTATGCAATTCATGCTTTATTACATCCTTTAGAAGGCCTGCCGTAGTGGTAAAAAGTACTCACCCTATGGGAACAACCTAAGTGGGAACAACCAAAGCTAGGTTTTCCTACCCACTCTAATCAAAAGTGAATTTTGGGGAAACCCATATTCAACGGAAGTGAGCAAGATAACCATCCCCAAAATATTTATTCTAAAGATTGGGAGGTCTCCTAAGGGAGTTTCTCTATTGCCACGCCAAACGAAAACCTTTACTATGAACCATAGTGTAGAAAGCTAGCTGTGTTAGTATCCAAACATCATTTCAATCACAGTGCAAGGGGAGGGAAGAATCTGCCCCCAAGACACTCACCATATAATCACCACGAATTGTTTGCTCAAGGGATCGAGAAATCTAACCTTGAGTATGCACTTGGAAAAGACAAAAACATGGGCACCCTCTAGGGGGTGACACGGCTGTGTGAGTCGACGTGATTTTAAGTTGTGGGCTATGATTCCTATGATAACCTATTTGACAACTAAGAGTGATTCTGTTTGAAATTTTTATCTTGTTCAATACCTGTGAAAATCTCAAGAACATACTCTTTGTTTAGATTTTAGGATTTACAAAACAATTGTCTGCTACTGTATACCCAGTTTTTCACATTTAAATCAGATTGAGATCATCTGAAAACATCAAACTATCAAAACATGTCTATCTCAGAAAGATAATTGCATAGTTTAGCGCATCCCTGGTCTATATTGGTGCATCTGTGCTCTATTTCAATGCATCTGTGCTCTGTTTTGGCACATTCATGCTCTGTTTCGACACATTCATGCTCTATTTCGATGCATTCATGCTCTGAATAGCACATCTGTGCTATGTTTTGGCTCATTCATGCTCTGTTTTGGTGCATTTGTGCTCTATTTTAGCGCATACCTACAATAGTCTAGCACATAGGTTGGATCTTTTAGCACATCTGTTGAAACTTTAGCGCATCTGTGTTCCAAGCCTAGGTAATTTTCTAACACTCAGAAATCAATCGTATCAGTCTAGTATTTTTCTATGCTTAGAGTTTGGAAGTCTGCAACTTTTGCCAAGAAGTCCCTAGAGAGGAAGATTAGAAAGCCAAAAAAATCTCTCAGCTATTAGAAGTTATTGAAAAAGAGGAAATTTTTATACCAAATTCAAAAGGTCTTGCTTGAACACAAAACCTTTATTCATCGATATCACAATTTTTTTAGAGGTTTCACTGATGATTATGTTGTAGAACCATTGTACTCGCGAGCTTTCTTTCAAAGAAGATCCCTTTCTCAAAGGCATAATCATAGTCAGCGTATTCGTTCCTCTTAAATACCCCAAATTGCAATTGTATACTCTACTCATCCTAATCAATTTCTGCAATAGAGAACTCGAGAGCATTAGGCATTTATCACAAATCCTTATTTTTACAAAGCTACGATCAAACCTCACAAAGTGCAAAATCATCTTTACTTTTGATCTTTGGTTTAATTCCCGCAAACAGGATTATCATCCTTCCAATCAGGGAATCACGAGCTAAAGATTAGAAATCTCATAAGTCATAGAATCTTCATTCTATTTTGACTTTCATATCCATCAAAATTGCACTATTCCTGAAATAGAGAAGATGGAGATCTTTATCGATAGTCTAAATCAAGGGATGAGTTACAAGCTAAACCTTCACTATCCCCAATCATTTGTAAAATTGATTGAAAACGCGATTATTATCGAAGGTTCCTTGGTCAAGCGTGGAGTTCTAAAACTCAATAAATAAGGTCCAAATTCATACAATAACAACAACAACAATAACAACAACAACAATAGTAACAACAATGACAAGTCACGATTTTGGACTCAAAATAAAAATGTTGTGAATGGGAAGCCTACCATTCTTAATGTATCAGGTGTCCAACGTAGCAATAATGCTGGAAAATCTAGTACCCAAGGCAATATTTCCAATCAGGGAAATGTGACCAATAATCATGGAAATAATTTTGGCAATAATCCAAATTCAAATGTGCCTAGATCTTCATATTTTTCAGATTGACGAAGTTTTAATCCTTTGGGATAGTCTTTGGAGTCCATTCTTAAAGAACTGTTGAATAAAAATGCTATTACATTGCCACCACAAAGAGATTATGAGCCTCGAGTTAAGCCACCATCGTGGAATGACTCAGACTTTTTTGAATATCATAGGTGTAAAGTTCATAAGACAAATAATTTCCAAGGGTTGAAGAATATTGTTCAGGATTTGATTGATAACTGTACCATCACGGTTGAGGGACATAATGCCAATGATGACCATCAAGCATTGAAAGATCCTCTCCCCAATTATCAAAAAGGGGAATCCTCGGGTGACAAAGGCAAGAACGTGAATCATTTCTATGACACCACTATCAATCATATTTACATCGATGATCAGCAAATCAATGCTATCAGAATCAAAGGTAAGAAATAATATCGAGAGGTCAATGCTATGACAAGGGGACAAGCCAAAATCGTTGTAAAAGGAAGCTCATCTAAAGCGGCAATTCCCCCTCCAAGTCAATACAATTTGGGCGATCAACTACGAAAAACATCAGCCCGAATTTCTATCTTGGAGCTCTTAAAATTATCACCCGCACATAAGGACATTCTGGAAAGAGCACTTGTTGAAACAACTATGTCTCTTGATCTAGATATCAATAAATTTCAAGCCATGGTGGGACACTTTTCCTCATCCACATGTTTATCCTTTACTGAGAAGGATGACTCATCCATGACCCATTCAGATAATTCATCACTCTACCTAGAGGTTATGGTTCACAAAGCTCGAATTAGACATGTCCTAATAGATGGGGGAGCCGGATTAAACATTTGTACTTTGAAATTAGTCCTTGCTTTGGGATATTCGGAAGAATCTATAGATCCACAAAGGAAAATTACAATCAAGGCATACAATGATGAGGAAAGAGCTTCCAAAGGCTTCATCATGCTACCAATCAGAGTGGGACCTATTGTGAAGAATACCTTTTGTCAGGTTCTAGATCGGGATCTATCCTATAACATACTCTTGGGTCATCCATGGATCCATGGCATGCAAGATGTTCCATCTACTTATCATCAATGCTTGAAGTTTCTATATGGTGGACAAGAAGTAACAATACATGCTAATCACATTAGCAGTCAAACTTGATCTAACCTAAGAGAAACTCAGGACACACTCTTCCCACATAATAGAGAGGCTTTGGCCATTTCTACCTCCAAATACAATGAGCAAGCATGAGAAATGATAAGTAATTTTGGCACCAAGCTAAAATTACAAGATAATGGGGTGGGAGAATATTCCTTATGTCTCTCTAATCTACCCATATCTCTGAGATCCCATGGACAACCATCAACATCCATACAGTAGGCTACAACAACTTTAGCCTCGGCTTCAATTCCCATCACCAAGTTTAATGGAGTATTTATCAAAGAAAATGAAATGGAAGATAGAGGTATCCTAGATTGGCTCTATAAAGATGAAGAAGAATTAGTACAACATATCAAGTTACCCACACAATAATATGGAAAAGGTTATGCGATCATGCAGCAAATGGGTTATGAAGGAAATGGCCTAATCGGAAAGATAAAGGAGGGCATTGTTGAACCAATCCAATTGAAAACAATGCACCCAAGGGATAAAACTGGGTTAGGATATTCTAAAGGTACAAAGGAATAAGTAATAAAAAGAATGTCTAATGAGGAGTTAGCTGAAACAATTCTAAGAATTCAAGACAATAATTCTGATAAATTCTGGAGAGATAAACAGGTGGATGTCATACACAAATTCACACCCACATTCCTACAAGGGGAAAGCTCAAGGCCTCCGCTTGATTACGTTATACTAATTGATCATGACTCGAGTGAGAATGATTCAATTCAAAGTGAGTCAGATCATCAGCACAAGGATACCATCCTAGACCTTTCCCATAATGACATTAATGATAGTATCATGAATCTAACGGCCAGTGACCTTACTCATCCTAATGATCCATTTCATTTGGTCTATCCTGAACTCATTGATTGGGAAAAAATTGCACCAATTGATGTCCCAACTTTTCCAAATGACGAAACCATCATAAACTTCCTTTGTTCATCCCAACCAGAAACAAGTTCCACCAAGGAATCACAAGATCAGAGTTTTCGACAGGAAAGTGCCAAGTTTCTCAGCTATGAAATAAATAACATAAAAGAAAAATATAATGGTGAAAACCTAACAAAGGCAGTATTAGATCAAGAAAAGAGAAAAATCAAAAGAATATATAACAGTGAAAACCTGTCAAAGGCACTGGAAGATGGGAAACTTGACACTCTCCCAGAACATTACTAGGAAAGGTCTTCTATTCTAATAGAACTAACAGAGGCACTCAATATAGATACTATGGAACAACCGAAAATCTTTCAATTGGCCACATCTTTAATAGAAGAGGAAATCTTGGGATTCACGGAATTTCTTAGTTTTGCATGGTCCTATGCAAATATGCCTAGATTAGATCCAGATCTCATCTTGCATCATCTATCTATCATTTCAGGGGCAAAACCTATGAAGCAGAAACTTAGAAAAATGCATCCACATGTTGCATTATTAGTTAAAGAGGAGTTAAAGAAACTTTTAGATGTTGGATTCATTTGGTCTATCGACTATGTAGAATGGATCTCCAATATCGTACCTGTTTCAAAGCCAGATGGGAGAATAAGAATTTGTGCAGATTTCAAGGATTTGAACAAGGCATGTCCTAAATATGATTTCCCTCTACCAAACATAGATATCATTGTTGGCTTGACTGCTGGACATGCAATGTACTCATTAATGGATGGATTTTCGGGATACAACCAGATAAATATTGCACCAGAAGATCAAGATAAAAAAACATTCACATGTCCTTGGGGTACCTATTGCTGGAACGTAATGCCATTTGGGTTGAAGAATGCAAGAGCTACATACCAACAGGCAATGACAACGATTTTTCATGAAATGATGCACACATTCATGGAGGATTATGTTGATGATCTCCTCGCCAAATCTAACACCAGGGAAGGACACATAGCTATACTATCTAAAAAATTTAAAAGAATGGAACAATTCAAAGTGAGACTTAATCCAAAGAAATGTGTCTTTGGAGTGAAATCCAAAAAGTTGTTGGGTTATATTGTGTTAGAAAAGGGAATTGAGGTGGATCCAGCTAAGTTACAACCAATCCTCGATATGCCACCACAAAGGAACATTAGTCAACTACGCTCTTTGCAGGGACGTTTACAATCCATCAGAATAGTCATT
>CM021105.1:34193633-34372451 GCA_007115665.2 Sequoiadendron giganteum
CTCTCTTAGGTCTCTCTCTCTCTCACTCACTCACTCCCTTTATCTCTCTCCCACTCCCTCCATATCTCTCTCTCTCAAGTCTCTCCCTCCTACCCCCTCTCCCTCTCTTAGGTATCTCTCTCACTCCCTCTATCCCCTCTACCATTAACCCTTTACCCTGTACCCTTAACCCTTAAACCCTTAACCCTCTACCCTTAACCCTTTACCCTAAACCCTCTACCCTCTACCCCTAATCCTCTACCCTTAAACCCTCTACCCTCTACCCTCTACCCTCAACCCAATACCCTCTACCCTCAACCCTAATCCCTCAACCCTATATCATCAACCCTCTACCCTCAACCTTAAAATCTCAACCCTCAAGCCTTAAACCCTCTACCCTCAACCCTATACCCTCTACCCTATACGTTGGACCCTCAACCCCAATCCCTCAAACCTGTACCCTAAACCCTCTACCCTCGTCCCTAAACCCTCAACCATAAACCCTTAAAGCATAAACCATAAACCCTTAAACGTTCTAACCTCTACCCTCTACCCTCTACCCTCTACCCTCTACCCTCTACTCTCTACCCTAATCCATCAACCCTATACCCTCAACCCTTAAACCCTTAAAAACTCAACCCTAAACCCTCAACCCTTAACCCTTAAACCCGAAACCCTCTACCCTCAACCCAATACCCTCTACCCTCAACCCTATACCATCAACCCTTAAACCCTTAAACCCAATTAAACTCTCTACCTTAATCCCTCATCCCTCAACCCTTTATCCCTCAACCCTTAAACCCTCAACCCTTAACCCACTACCTTCAACCCTCAACCCTTAAACCCTAAACCCTCAACCCATATACCCTCTACCCTATATGTTGGACCCTTAACTCTAATCCATCAACCCTATACCCTCAACCCTCTACCCTCAACCTTAAACTCTCGACCCTCAACCCTTAAACCTTCTACCCTCTACCCTCAACCCAATACCCTCTACCCTCAACCCTATACCATCTACCCTATACATTGGACCCTCAACCCTAATCCCTCAAACCTATACCCTAAACCCTCTACCCTCTACCCTAAACCATCAACTATAAACCCTTAAACCCTCTACCCTCTACCCTCTACCCTCTACCCTCAACCCTAATCCATCAAACCTATACCCTCAACCCTTAAACCCTTAAACACTCAATCCTAAACCCTAAACTTTCAACCTTTAACCCTTAAACCCTCTACCCTCTACCCTCTACCCTCTACCCTCTACCCTCTACCCTTATACCCTTAAACCCAATTAAACTCTCTACCTTAATCCCTCAACCCTCAACCCTTTATCCCTCAATGCTTAAACCCTCAACCCTTAACCCTCTACCTTCAACCCTCAACCCTTAAACCCTAAACCCTCAACCCATATACCCTCTACCCTATATGTTGGACCCTTAACTCTAATCCATCAACCCTATACCCTCAACCCTCTACCCTCAATATTAAACTCTCAACCCTCAACCCTTAAACCTTCTACCCTCTACCCTCAACCCAATACCCTCTACCCTCAACCCTATACCTCAACCCAATACCCTAAACCATCAACCCTATATGTCCCCAACCCTATACCCTCAATTCTCAACCCTCTACCCTATACATTGGATCCTCAACCCTCATATATCTCTATCCCTCCCTCCTCTTCTCTCCTTCTCTCTATCTCACTTCTCCCTCCATCTCCCCCTCCATCCTTTCCTCCCTCTCTACCCTAATCCCTCAACCTTATACCCTCAACCCTTAAACCCTTGAACACTCAACCATAAGCCCTAAACCCTAAACCCTTAACCCTTAAACCCTCTACCCTCTACCCTCAACTTGGGAAATACCCTCTACCATCAACCCTATACCCTCAACCCTTAAACCCAAGTAATCTCTCTATCCTAATCCCTCAACCCTCAACCCTTAATCCCTCAACCCTTAAACGCTCAACCCTCTACCCTCTACCCACTACCCTCTACCCTCTAACCTCTACCCTCTACCCTCAACCCTCAACCCTCAACCCTTAAACCCAAATCCCTCAACCCCTATCCCCTCTACCCTATACATTGGACCCTCAACCCTAATCCCTCAATCCTATACCCTCAACCCTCTACCCTCAACCTTAAACCCTCAACCCTCAACCCTTAAACCCTCTACCCTCTACCCTCTACCCTATACATTAGACACGATGTGACTAGATTGAGTTACAACTTTTTCCAGAAGAAGATGGTTAGATTAATGAATATGCCCCAGTCATTTGAGGAGTGACTAGGAGGAAAGATGATGCCCCCTCGAGAGGACATGTGGGTTCAAGAGAACACGGGTGTTCTCTCGAAAAGCAAAGGTAGAGGGGGAAGATGATGCAAAATAATGGATGAGAGAGGATGATGATATGAAGAGATAAAGGAAAGCACAAATGGATTCCAAGACAAATATGATGTTTCCCCAGTCAAGCTACAAGCCAGGATGGATGGATGGTTGATGGAGTGTTGTTGATGAGGGAATGATACATCCCCGAACAACACAAGTATAGGGAAAGATACATCCCAATAAGAGTGTTGTTGATGGGGGACGAATACATCCCAGAAAAACACAAGGATAGGGAAGGATACATCCCGCTGATGATGATGATTGGGTCAAGGCTTGTAGCAAGGATAAGAACAAGACCAAAGATGTGATTAGATGATTTTTGCTAGATGGAATGGATTAGGATTGGATGGAGATGGGAGATGGTTAAAATGAATGAAGAGGATGGAGGTAAAGATGCAATGCAATGGAAGAGCAAGTTACCATTTTTCGAAGCACTGATTTTTTTTGTAGCATAAGACACTAGATACGATGGTATGTGGAACCAAGGTAGATTACTGTCTAATGCATAAACAAACACAACAAACAAGAAGGCTATCCCAATACCCCAAAGTTATGATGACTTCGGTTGGGCCAGGTATTGAGAAAACCATAAGCACAAAAGGATGCCCCAACGTAACACAAGACCTCAGGGGTCTTGGTGGGTACTACGTGGGTCAACCAAGAAGACAACAAACAAAAGAAAAATCAAGATATGCCCCTATGCTAACTATTCAAAACACACCATAATATGAGAGATCATGGTGGCCTTGACAAGTGATGATAGGGAGCTCAAATGATAAACGAAATGTCAAAAAAATTGAAATATCACAATCAAGTTGCAAATGTCCTTTGCCATAGGATCAAAAGGATGGATGGGGTTGATGCAGTCTATTAGGAAGGATACATCCTATTGAGACCAAAGATGGAGAATAGATTGGTTGATCAACATGACACAGGATAGCTGAAACCGATTGAACCTCATGAGACTAATGACCTTTTTTGTAAGCACCAGCTAGGATAGGAGCATACTTGACAACACGAAAAGATGACAGGATGACAAGACACAAGGCAATAAAAACTCTAAAGACCTAGGGGCTCGAGGGTTGATCAAAAGATCAACCTTTCCTACATGAAAACACAGAGCCCTCGTAGTTCGATAAAAGACCATGGATAAAAGCGGAAAGAGGATAATGAAGACCTTGATGGATGACAAAGACCAAATGGACAAACGCCCAGGGGGTGGATCAAATGATCAACCTTGCCTACATGAAAGTGTAGGGGCCACGTAGTTCGACACAAGGCCAAAGATAGATGATGGAAGAGGACAAGACAAACAAAAGATAGAACCCCGGGGGCAGATCAAATGATCAACCTTGCCTACGTAAAAGCGCAGGGGCAATGTAGTTTGACAATAGACTGACGAAAGACAATCGATAAGGGGTGATGAGATGACCAGGATAAATGGATAAAAGGATGGAGTGGATATTAGGAGCCAGGATAGGCTATGTGGATGGGATGGTCGATATGTTGGATGTGGGTTATGCAAAGCTCAAGGATGGGATAGTGATCTAGAGTATTAGAAGATGAATTGGGAGGATGTATAGATGAATGATGAAGAGTGATAAGATAGGAGGAAGATGTAGGAAATAGATAGGAGTGATGATAGTGAGATAGCATGGCATTGGATTGCATGGAGGTAGCCTATAGCTAGATACCAGTGACAAGGGATTATGAGAGGGAAGGAAAATGGATGGATTGATAAAGATGGGGAGATAGAAAGATGCTAGGATAGATGGATAGGAGAATAAGGATTTGGAAAGATGACATGGATTACTGGGTAGATATATGGATGAGGAGATAAGGATGAAAATATGGAAAAGGACTAGTGGATGGGTAGATAGGAAGATAAGGATGGGGAGATGGATGGTTTCACCAAGGACTAAGACACAAAGAAGGAGATGCCCCCACTCAAGATGTGTCATGTGTGATGAGGCAAGAGGGATGGAAGATAGAAGGATGGGGAAATAAAGGAGCGAATGGATATGGATCGTAGTAGCATGGGTGAGCAAGGGAGGTAGATGGATGTGGATAGGATGCATGGATCAAAAAAGTAGATGGGGAGGATAAGGAAAATGATAGTGGATGAGGGGAAAATATGCCAAGACATGTCCAAAGCATGTATATATATGTGCCCCTATCTTTATCAAGATCACAAGGAAGATGGAGGGACTGGGATATGAATGGGAGATGATGGGTAAGATGTGGAAGATAGGAAGATGTAGGAGATGGAGGAAAGGAATGCGTAGGTGGAAGTTACCCCCAATTGTGGAAGGAGATCAGATGGGGGATTTACGCATGATGCTTGTTTTCCAGGTTTTCATCATGGTACTTATCCAAGGTGCTTGTTTTCCAAGTTTTCACCATTGAACGAATGATTTTCTCTTTACTATTTTATTTTTTCTCTTTTGTTTTTTCTCTTTGTTTTTATTTTGATTTTTTTTATTTTTTTATTTTTTTGGACTTTTGGACTAGGATATGGGTGAAGATGGATGAGGATATGGGTGAAGATGGATGAGGATAAATTGGATGGATGAAGGACTCAAGCATCAAGTTCCAGATGAGGTAAAGAAGAGCCCATGTGTAAGGAAATTATGTGGATATTCGTACAACCTTATGAGAATGGATGGATTAAAGGGATTTGATGGGGAAGATATGGGGGATAATGGATGGGATGTTGGAAAGTGTATGGATGGAATGATGGAGTGGATGTGTGATGGGGGAAGGTGTTCAGGACCAACATTGGCACATGTGGTAGATGTGAAATGATAGGAGGGTTGATGGGTGGAGAATGTGGCAATAATGGAGGCATTGGGATAGTGAATTTAGGGACATAAGGACCCAAAACAGATTTAGGAGATAGAGGATGTGAATTATTAGCTTTGGGTATAGCAACTTTGGATGTCATCATGGATTTTTCATGTGAAGGTATTGCCTCTTTTGACTTTGGGATCTACATGGTTTTTATTTTTGCATTGGTCTGCCTTTGTGGCCTATGGGTTTGATTTGGCTTTTGGATTTAATTTTTATTTTCTGCAACATGTCTTTTGAAGGGGACATGAGGAGCTTTAGATTCATGTGGATGTTTGGATTTATTCATTGTTGCTTTGGCATCCAAAGTTCTTTTAGTAGCAATGACATGGGTATGAGGAGATGGATTATATGGAGAAGATGTGGATGGAGTGAAAGATGTAGGCTTTTGACGAGGAGGTGTGGATGGAGGATATGAGATAGCATGCATGGATGGGTGCCTTTGTTGATCCTGATTAGGGTTTATGAATTTAGGAGTTATTATGGTGGATGGAGGTACATAAGGACCCAAAATAGATGGAGTAGATGGAGGATGAGCGATGGTGGATGGAGGCACATAAGGACCCAAAATGGACTTAGAGGATGAAGGAGGAAGATGGACGGTTGTTTTGCAGTAATACGATGGAGGAGGAGGGATGGCAACAAAGGATTTGGTAGAGCGACGGGAAGTGCCTCTCGTTCCTTTGGAAGAGGCTCGCTTAGGATGTATGGAGGTTGTACTAAATTTTTTGGATTGCGAGTCTTGGGAGATATATCCAAGACCGTGCGCACCTAGATGTTCTTGGACCTGAATGGGCTCTAACATTCCTTGCTCATGAAGGCCTAAACCTTTTCCTTGATAGTTCATGTTCTCAAGCATGTGATCTATGGTAGGATACTTATTCTTTTGGACGTATGATGTGAGTGTGTTAGCAGGTGGAGGAGGAAAGGTGGTGCATAGACTTTGTTTTTCTCCTGCAAGAAGACTGCCATGGAAGAGTGTAATGTTACCAAGGTGATATAACAGTGGCGTTGGGATGGCAGAGCTAAGCGGTGATGGAGGATTGTGCAATGGAGATGAGGGGATAGCCGTATCTTGATTTGGAAGTGATAAGGGATCCAAAGATGGATTAGGTGGTATGATAAGATCCGGATTTGTGGTAGTGGGTGATGAGGGTTCATGAGATGGAGGATTGTGCAATGGAGATGAGGGGATAGCTGCATCTTGATTTGAAAGTGATAAGGGATATGAAGATGGATTAGGTGGTATGACAAGATCCAGATTTGTGGCAATGGGTGATAAGGGTTCATGAGATGGAGGGATTGGATCTTGGGTGCAAAGGGGATCATGGGATGGAGCAGATGAGCTAGGGTGATCTTGAGATGGGGTGGATGGGATGATAGGATCATGATTCAGTTGAGGAAAGGAATCCTGAGATGGGATGGATGGAGGCCTATGATCTTGAAATAGAGTAGATAGGATGGTAGGATCTTGAATTGGGGGAGGGGATATGTCTGCAGGCTTTGGATCGAGCTCTTGGCATGGCTCAGCTTGTGTAGGAGCATGACGAGGGAGGAGTGTTGGAGGGACTCCTCAAGTGGGGGAGATAGGAGGATGGAGGATTCATGAAGGTTATGGGATTGAAGTTTGTGAATATTAGGACTGGGAGGAGGGGATTGGATGGATTGGGTGGATCTAGTAGTAGAAGATGGGGATTCAATGGATTTGATGGGTTTGACGAGCTCAACCATTTGGACGGTATCAAGAATGGTAATGGGAGGGATAGGTGTAGGATGGAGGAGGGCCTCATCATGAGTGACAGTACATGATAGAGTGGGAGGGCATGGTATCTCTTCTATCATGAGTCCTTGGGTGACATTTGGAAGGGATGTAGGATTAGGTAGAGTGATGGGAATGGATGGAGGATTAGGATTAGGGATTGGTGGATTAGGATTAGACGTGGGGATGGGATTGGATGGAGGACTAGGAGGAGATGGAGGATTAGGATTAGGAATTGGAGGATTAGATGAGTGGATGGGTGGATGAGGATTAGATGTAGAACTAGGAGGAGATGGAGGATTATGATTAGATGAGTGGATGGGTGGATGAGGATTAGATGTAGAAATAGGAGGAGATGGGGGATTATGATTAGATGAATGGATGGGACTAGATAGAGGACTAGGTGGGTTATGTTTAGATGGAGGATTAAGATATAATATGGTGAAAGGGGGAGTGATACAAGAGGATGCAGATAATGAATTAAGATAGGGAGATGTAGATGTTGGATTAGGTTGGGGAGATTGGGATGGTGGGTGATAGTAGGAAGATGTGGGTGGCGGATTCTCATAGGAGGAGATGGATGGAGGATTAGGATGGAAATATGTGGAATTAATGTAAGGATATTGGGATGGGGGATTATGATAAGAGGGTGTAGACATTGGATTAGAACAAGAAGATTGAGGTGGTGAACTACAATAGGAATCCATGTATGGTGGGTTGACATAGAAGGATATGGATGACGGATTAGGATAAGAAGATTGAGATGGAGGATTAAGATAAGCGGAATGTTGGGATGGTGGATAGGAATGGGTGAGTGTTGGATTAGGATGAGAAGATTGGGATGTGGAATTAAGGTAGAGGTGATGATAAGGATAGGAGTATGGGGATGGTGGATTAATACAGAAGGATGTGGATGTTGGATAGGATAGAGGTGGAGAGGGAGGACATGATGAATATGTTGATGGTGAGGATGTTGGATATCCGTTGTCAAGGGTAGCATAAGGACTGTTATTAGATGCGGATGAAGGCATGGAGGGATAGTTCAGAGAAGTGATTGGATTGTGGGAGGCGATTGGAGCGAGCTTGCTAGCAATGATTTCATCAAGGGGATCTATATAACACTCTTCATGATCAACCAAACTTTCGTTATGTTGTCAACATAGTTAGGATTCCCCTTGACTACTATTATTGGTCTGGCAAGAGGGGGATAAGGATTCATGATGGCTACAAAATGGATACGAATTGAGAATATGGAGGAAACTGGATGATGGAATGATAAATAGGATGGATTGGAAGAAGGTGTAGGTGGGCTAAAGCTCAAGTTGGGATATTGGATTAAAGCTCAGATTCAGATGATGGGATGAAATAGGATTGGATGATTGATCAGATAAGAGGATGAAATAGATACCCAAAATGGGAGAGTAGATGTTTAGAATGGGGAAACGAATACTTAGAACGGATGAATGGATGGTCGACACTTGAGCAGGTAGATAGATACTTGGAATGGGTGAACAGATACCCGAAGCAAAAGAATGACACTTGGAATGGGAAAATAGGTTACCGAAACGGGTGAATGGCTTCCCAAAACAAGTGAATAGCTGGTCGAAAAGAGGGAATGATTGCTCAGAACGAAAAAATGGATACTCAGAATAGATAGATGGATGGTTTGCTTGGATAAACGGGCACTCCAAACAAGGAAACAACACTCGGAATGGGAAAACAGGTTGCCGAAATGAGTGAATAGCTAACAAATGGGAGCTGAAAAAGGCTGTTTCGGGGGGTAGGGCCACCCCTTGAGGTCAACACCGTCCCTTTGTATGGAAAGGCTTCCCCTTTGGAGGGAAAGGTCACCCAAACCAAGAAAGATGAGGAACAGGTCAAAACACGACCAAACGGTGTCCTGGAAAAGGCTATTTTAGAGGGCAGGGCAGCCCCTTGAGGTCAAGGCCGCCCAAACAAAGGTTAGGGCCATCCCTTTGTACATAAAGGTTGCCCCTTTGGAGGGAAAGGCCGCCCAAGTAAAGAGTGATGAGGAACAGGTCCAAAAACAGCCAAACGGGATCCCGAATAAGGTTGTTTCAGAGGGCAAGGCCGCCCCTTGAGGTCAAGGCTACCCAAATAGAGGTCAGGGCTGCCCTTTTTTACGAAGGGCAAGGTTGCCCCTTTTGAGGGCAAAGGTTGACCAAACAAAGGATGATGAGGAACAGGTCCAAAAATGGCCCAAATAGGGTCCCGAAAAAGGCTATTTCAGAGGGCAGGGCCTCCCCATGAGGACAAGACCACCCAAATAGAGTTCAAGGCCATTCCTTTGTAGGGAAAGGCCACCCCTTTGGAGGGCTGCCCAAATAAAGAGTGATGAGGAACATGTCCAAAAATGGCCAAATGGGGTCCCAAAAAGGTTGTTTCAGAGGGCGAAGCCACCCCTTGAGGTCAAGGCCACCCAAACAGAGGTTAGGGCCGCCCCTTTGTAGGTGAAGGCCACCCTTTTGGAGGGAAAGGTCACCCAAACAAAGAATGATGAAGAACAGGTCTGAAAATAACTGAACAGGGTTCCGAAAAAGGTTGTTTCATAGGGTAGGGCCACCCCTTCAAGTCAAGGCCACCCACACAGAGGTCAATGCCGCCCCTTTAGGTTAGGTCCACCCAAACAGAGGTCAGGGCTGCCAAAACAAAAAAGACTTGGCTGAATTTTGACTGGAACAGGCCAAACAACTAGGTAATGACACTCGGGACGAGCAAATGGATACTCGGAATAGACAGTCAAATGATCAGGATGGATAGTTTGGTACCCCAGATAAGGGAACAACACTTGGAATGAGGAAACAGGTTCCCTAGACAGGGTAATGGCTAGCGAACAAAGGTTAAAAATGGTTGTTTTGAAGGTCAGGGTTGCCCCTCTAGGTCAAGGCTGCCCAAATAGAGGTCAGGGCCTCCCCTTGAGGTTAGGGTCACCCAAACAGAGGTCAGGGCCACCCAGAAAACACTTAGCCAAAAACAATCGACCGAACACCAAAACGAACCCAAACGGGGTCTTGGATAAAGCTGACCTCCAAAACGGCTAGTTGGATTGACAAAATAGGTAAAAGACTACTCAAAACAATTGAATGTATGTAGGAGGCTATGGAACAGTGCTCTGAACGGGAAAACGAGTTCCCAAAACAAGTGAACAGCTTCTCGAAGCAGGATTGTGTTAAAGCTCAGACTTGGGTTGGATGAAAGCTCATATTAAGATTAGATTAAAGCTCAGATTAGGATGATCGGATTAAGGCTCGGAATGGAATTGGATTGGAGCATGATAGGATTGATTTGAAACCAAGTTCAAGGGTTTTAAATAGAGGACGTAAGGTGTTGACAATCAGATTTTTGCCAGATTTAGCAGTTTTCAAAAATTGTCAAATTTTTCCATTTTAGGAAACTTCATAGATGTACCCTTGAGAGTCCATTTTTTTCCAAACAAATACCCAATACTAAGATAGGATGAATTGCCAACTAACATCCCAAATCTAAGACATGCATTCCAGGTTATTAACGAAAATAATTTTTTCAAAAACTGAAAAAAAAACATTGAATTGCGATTTTGAGGGTTGAGATGAAACTTTGAGGTCTCAAAAATGTGTCGAAACGGGATCCAATGGACTTTTAGTCGATTGGGAATCCACATGCCACCTCATAACGCAACCACTCGTAAAATTTCAGCCAAAACCCACATCTGAGTCAAAAGTTATGGCCTTTGGAAGTTTTTGCATAAAAATCAAAACCCTCAAAACGAAGTCTAGATGATTGGGATGGATGATTTGATGATAGATATGGACTCTGATGATGTTCTAAGAAGCAACTATGTGTTTTGTTCGATGAAACGATGAGTTTCAAAAAATGTTGATGGATGCTCGGAACGGGGAAATGACCACTCCGAATGGGCAAACAACTTCTCGAAACGGGTGAATCGTTGGTCGAAAAATAATGGTTTGAACCTAACTTAGTCAAAAAAAGTGACGACAAAGGATGGAAACAACAAGTAAAAAGGCCAAGGACTGATTGACAAGTACTAGTTTCTCACAAGAAGACACTTCAAGCAACACAAGCCTAATTTTAGTGTTTAAGGTATGGCCAACACGGTCCTCTATCTAGGCTTAACAAGTTTTCTAGTGGCATCCCTGATATACGCATAGTACATGGGGCACAACCGTGAACACCAACCCATCTACAAGCGTGAGTCGGGAGTAGCCAATGAGATACTGGGAGCTCGGACCAACCCTTCACGTCTATCTAGGTATCACCCTAGTTTCGACACTTCGCCAGACACGACATGACTAGATTGAGGTACAACTTTCACCTCAACCCTCTACCCTCTACCCTCTACCCTCAACCCTCAACCCTTAAACCCAAATCCCTCAACCCCTATCCCCTATACCCTATACATTGGACCCTCAACCCTAATCCCTCAACCCTATACCCTCAACTCTCTACCCTCAACCTTAAACCCTCAACCCTTAAACCCTCTACCCTCTACCCTCTACCCTCTACCCTATACATTAAACCCTCAACCCTCAACCCTTAATCCCTCAACCCTAGGTAGGTAGGGAAACATAGGTGAGATATAGAGTGATGAAGGGAGAGGTAGGTAAATAGAGGGAGAGGGGAGACAAATATAGGTAGAGAGGGAAGGAAATGTAGAGAGAGGAGAGAGAGAAGTAGAGAGGGGAGGGGGGATAGGTAGGGAGAAGATAGAGGTGAGTGTGTGTGTGTGAGAGAGAGAGAGAGGGAGGAGACACAGTTGAGATATAGAGTGATGGAGGGAGAGGTGGGTAAAGAGAGGGAGAGGGGAGATAAAGATAAATAGAGAGGGAAGGAGATGTAGAGAGAGATTATAAATAGAGAAAAGTAGAGAGTGGAGGGATGGAGGGAGAGGAAAAGAGGAGATAGAGGTGAGTGTGTGTGAGAGGGAGAGAGAGTGAGAGGAGAGAAAATCAGGGGAGAGGGGAAGGGGGAGAGAGAGAGAAAGAAAGTAGAGAGGGAAGGCGAGAGAGATAGAGAGTAGAGAGGGAATGAGAGAGTAAGAGAGAAAGAGGGGGGATGGAGAGAGAGGTAGAGAGTGGTAGGTAGTGGAGGGAGAGGTAGGTAGAGAGGGAAGGAGAGAGGGAGGGATATGATGGAGAGAGGGAAAGAGGGAGAGTGAGATGGAGAGAGTGGTGAGATAGAGAGTAGAGAGGTAAGGAGAGAATGAGAAAGAGAGATGAAGAGAGAGAGGGAGGTTGGAGGGAGGGAGAGGTAGAAAGTGATAGGTGAGACATAGAGAGGGAAGGGGGGAAAGTGGGATAGAGAGAGAATGATGATTTATAGAAGAGGGAGTGAGAGGGAAGGAGTTAAAGTGGGAGAGAGAGAGAATGGTGATCTAGAGAGGAGGGATTGAGAGGTAGGGATAAAGATAATGGTGAGATAGAGAGGAGAGAGTGAGAGAGAAAGAGAGGGATGGGGAGACAAAGAGAGGTGGGTAGAGGAAGGGAGAGGAGAGATAGAGAGTAGAGAGGGAAAGAGGTGGGGAAGGAGACATAGGTGAGATAGAGAGCGATGGAGAGAGAGAGTGATGGAGGGAGAGGTAGGTATAGAGAGGGAAAGAGAGATGAGAGATAGAGAGTAGAGAGGGGAGGGATGGAGGGAGAGGTAGGGAGTGAGATAGAGGTGTGTGTGTGTGAGTGAGAGAGAGAGAATGGTGAGATAGAGAAAAGGAGCAATTGAGAGAGAAAGAGGGGGGAGGGAGGGAGGGACAATAGTGAGAGAGATTGGGAGGAGAGACAAAAAGAAAGGGAGGTAGGGTGAGGTCAAGAGAGGGAGGGAGAGGAGAGATACAGAGAATTAGAGAGGGAAGGAGGGAAGGAGGCAGTGTTAGGGAGGGAGATAGAGGTTTGTGAGAGAGAGAGAGAGATAGAGAGTGGTGTGTTGGAAACATAGTTGTTGTTGCACTAAAAGATCAACTTATTAATGCCTGATACAACTGTGAGAGTTAATGGATCCATGAGAGGTGTATAAGACATTTCACAAATCTTGAAGGGAGCGTTGAGAATCTTCCAACATGGTGAGATAAAGAGGAGAGAATGAGAGGGAGGGAGAGATAATTATGAGATAGAGAGGAGAGAGTTAGAGACAAAGAGGGGGAATAAATGGATAGAGAGTGAGAAAGAGATGTAGGTAGAGGGAGGGAGAGGAGAGATAGAGAGTAGAGAGTAGAGAGGGAAAGAGGTAGGGAGGGAGGCATAGGTAGGTAAATAGAGAGAGAGAGGGGAGATAAAGATAAGTAGCGAGGGAAGGAGATGTAGAGAGAGAGAAGAGATAGAGGGAAGTAGAGAGGGGAGGGAGGGAGGAAAATGTAGGGAGGAGATAGAGGGGTGTGTGAGAGAGAGAGGGGAGAGAGGGAGGAAGGGAGAGAGAGGGAGTGGAGAGATAGAGAGTAGAGAGGAGAGAGTGAGAGAGTGAGAGAGAAAGATGATACAACTTACCGACTACTAAAATTTGACCTCCTAATTACTAAAATTTGACATGCTAATTACTAAAATTTGATTGTCTAAATTTTTTAAGATCTTCCAAAAACTAAAATTTGCATTATAACTCCTAGAGATCCGAAACCCCTCTCAAACATCTAAGAAGTATATACATGAAATATAACTTAAAGTATAAGAAAGTAAATGTCCATATGTAAATGTCAACTTATACTTAAATGTTTATTTCATGTATATAGTCTCCCTAGCAGAGAAAGAGAAAATGAAAGAGTAGAAAAATGTATTCCAAAAGTCATTACAAAAATAAAGAATTCACAAGATCATTCATTGTAAAATTCAAAACATTTGGAGAGTGCCAAATTTGGCGAGTTCCAAATTTGATGCTCTCCAAATTTGGCGAGCGCAATATGGCCTATTACAGATTTTGTTTTGCAATTTGGCACAGAAATTGTGTCATAGATCCATGCACTTACCCAATAAGGACTACATACTTAAAAAAAATAAAATTTAAATGAATTCATTTAATCCCCCAAAAGGTAAATCAAAAGTGGTTTTTTATTAGCATTTTGATAGGTGTAAAGGAGACTTCGTTATAGGTATGGTTTTAAAATAGCAGAGTTCTATCCAAGCGGGTTTGATCTAAGGTGGTTTGATCAAACCCTCTTCAATTGGAATCCTTAAAATGGAACTTTTTAAGGCTTAAATCATTATTTTTAAAAAAATATGTGATTTCAACAAAAATCAGAATCTCCCAGAAATTATAAACCAACATTGTGGGATCACCCTGCACTTTCATTCATTTTATAGTGTTTCATTCATTTTGCAAAGAAATATACACTAGACTGCATAAGTGTTTCATTTATATTCATTGGAAAGAAAGGTGTAATCAAATGTCCCACAAAAGCCATGGGAGTAGCTTAGCTAAAGCAACATAAAAATATGCTATACATTTGAAGATGAAAGAAATGAAAAGAAGCATATAAAAAAAGACATATTCATCATTGGTGGTAGAATCTTGGGTGGATCTTCATTGTCTTTTGCTCCTCCTCGCTCTTGATCTTCAAATGAACTTGCATCATGATAAGAGAGTTGTTAGAGCTCCAGATATGAATCTTCCTATGTGCCCTATCAACATAAATATAACATATGCCTATGGTGCTTTAAGTCAGATCAACAAGTATCAAATGTATGCAAAGGAGCTTGAAAAGTAAAACATCACAGGAGTATTGAGCTTCACCATTTTTTGTCTAACATGTTTATTCACTGTGTAGGTATAGGTGAAATCATGTTGCGGATACATTTCTAAACACATCATAGCATGTGGTGAAAAAATGGGCTCCCACAAGGGTTGAGCCCAACATGCTACCCCTAAGTCTCAAAAGGGGAATGAGATAGGAATTCACATTCATATTGCTCAAGTAAAAGAATATTTGAGTTGAAGGAGTAATCCAAAGTGGCTATAAAAACCATTAGCACATTGACCATTCATGACAATTAGTTCAAAAGTAAAATGAAGTGAAAATCATAAATGAACAATGAGCTCTTTTGAAGGCTTAAATGAAATGCAGAACAGAAGTTAGATGCATCATTTTTCTATTAGAGGAATTTGTTTACAGACAAGTTTTCATGCTGCCATTGTTTGTTTTCATGGTGTTGTTTTCATATTTTTTATTGCTACCATGTTTTATATTTCCTGTTGTTTGTATTGAACATTGAACTGCATACATTAAGGGTACAAGCATCAAGAGTCAAGGAATGACACAAATAGTGCTTACATATAAGGCGGCATCAAGTAATGTATTGTTCATGGAATGCCAACATGGTGGATTCATCACATACATTTTCATCAAGGTGCCTTACAAATAGTGCTTGCATATGAGGGACAACAAAAGGTACATTGTTCACAAGAGTGCTAAGGTGAAGTAGTTACCCAAGCATTCATTAGAAAGTTCATAATGGTGGGGCATCAATCATGTGCTTCTCAAGAATGAAAGGAGTGAAAGGTATTGAAAGTGCATAACCACAAGAGAATGGGAAAACAATAATAAGAGGAACTAATAAGGTCATAGCAAGAAAGAAAAAGAGCATTCTTTTCCTCATTACAAATGTAAGGAGTTGTAGGTACTCAGAGTTGTGCATGATCATGAGGGAAATAAAAGCATGTTCTTCTATCCATGTTTAAGCTCTTCATAGGAATTGTGCATTGTTTGGGAGAGTATCATTTCATAAAAGACGGGCATATTCATATCAAGTTGTAGCTACCCCTAACAAAAGCTAAATATGCATCTCTATCAGCTATTGAAGGACAAGATAGTAATCCATAGAAAGAATAAGCATTTCTCTATGCAAAAATGTCTTAGAAAGCACTGAAATAAAGAACTGAAGATTTGCAAGTTTCAAAGAGGGGTTGTATACAGAAAGTGAAAGGAATTAGGGCTTTGACAACCTACTATTCTACATAATGTCTCCAAGTAACAATCACATGAGAATACAAAATACAAAAAAAAAAGAATTATTTTCTTACGAATACAAAGAATGGTGAACAATGGATATGTAGTTGTCATTATACAAATTTTGAATGAGAAGGATGAAGAGATGCAAATAATTCTTTAAGTTTTGAGGGCAAGAAGTCATCAGCTTCTAAATACCTAGCTCAACACATGTACACAAAAATAATATTTACCCTTCATCATTTTCTAGTTTCTGAGTGTGAACAAGACAGTTTAGCTGTGACCATAGAAACAAAAATAAAATGGTTGAGATAACTACAGGGATTGCAACCATGAAGGTTCAGAAGGCCCCATAAATGGGAAATAATAAACTAAAATGCAAAAGGATCCTTTAGTTTTCAGAGTTTCATTGTTGTTTGCCTTGGGTCAAGCTCGAATCAAACTGGTTTTTACACAAAATAAGGAGGAGTGCAAAGTGAGGCCCCAACCTTCAATGGAGGAAACAAGCATAAATTTCTATATTCTTTCATAGAAAGTAAAAACGTTCATTGGAATGCCCTTTATTGAGCTCGATTTGAGCTTCTATCAATAGGAGGGAAAGAAATAATGCAATATTCAAAGCCCGTATGAGCTTACCTTCTTTGGTTTTTTGTGAGAAAATACATGTAGGGCCATGGGTTTCTCCCACACATTGTCTCCAAAAGCTCAAACTAGAAGGATGAATGGTGGTCTCAGAATGAAAAGAGCATCAACAGAAAGTGAAGACACAAAAAATACATCAGAAGTTCAGTCATGGTCAGGGCTTAAGAGTCAAGGAAAGTGCTTTGAAGTGGAGATCATTGTTCAGATTTAAAATAAAAAGACTTACCTTTGTGGAATCTCCACAAAAATCTCTTAGAAGTAGCAGAAAAATGGAAGGTTCGAGCTTCAAGATCAAACCATAATGGTGGTAGTGTTCAGCAGAGCAAGAAGCTTGAGAAAATCCAAGTGCAAAATGGATGGTCGAAAAGTTAGGGCTCGAGTTTTGCTTTAGGCTTTTCCCCTTTACCCTAATTCAAGCTTTATGCATTTTCCATATTGATTTAAAATTAAAATGCTTTCATTAATACCTCCATTGTATTATACCTTGGTTTGCATATGTGTTACAAGCTTAGGCCTTGTATGCCTTAGGTTTTTTTTAATTTTTGGAGAAAATCGTAAAACCTTATGCCTCAGCTCATTTTATGATTTTATAGAAAATCAAAATGCCTAAATAGGGAGATATTGTATACTTGGCGAAATTCCAATCAAAATATTTTTTCATTGTATTTTTTAGAAAAAATCAAAACAAATCAAGTCTCTTTCCCTCCTTTTGTAAAAAAATCAAAACTACAAATATTGTAAAACAATATTAAGGTAATATTCTATAAATTGCCTTGATATTTGTTATTTTAAAATGCAGTTAAATAGAAGCAAGTGTTGATAGAGTTTCCCATTTTAGTTTGAGTCTTTTCGAGCAAAATAGAAAAAGATCAAGCAAATCGAAGTTGCCTTTTATGTTTTCAGTCAGTTTTGAGATAGAAAGTTAGAGATCATTTTCATCTAGTTTGGAGGCAGTTTGGGCACTATTTTTGAGGCTTTTCTTTTGAGCTCGAAAATGGCTTTGAGGTTACCATTTTGAGATGCAGTTCACTCTGATTTTTTTTCACTCTTGGAGACAATTGGCAGGCATATATATTGGAGAAAAACTTAGTTTTTCTAAGTTCATATTTGCTTCTTACTTTTTGGCTCCCTTGTAGAAAGCTTTGTAAGCTTGATATTTGTACTCAAATTTTCCTTTTGCAGACTCCTTTAGTTTTAATAAAAACAACAGAGCATTCCTATCTCATATTTCATTCATATTTGTAGTATTGATTCGATCTTTCATTGTGATCATAAGAATTAGGTCCTTTGTTATATCTCATTATTGTGAATCTATGTGCAAGAATTTCATATGATTCAAGTTGTGTGTTGTGTTCAGTTCGAGCCTTCATGCAAATCATTGTTGAGTTGTATGTTTTAGGTGAGATTGTGAGAGTTAATGTTTTAAGAAATTATTTGTGAGTGAAATTATTGAAATAAGTTAAAATTCTGGTGCATCGCCATTAGGTTTAGGATTTCATTTCAAGTTATCTTTCTAAACCCTTTTCCTCAGAAAATTATGTATTTTAGGTGATCTGCCAAGGGAACCAATCCTCTTTGGAGATTTTTTCTCATCATGAGTTACCCACAACTCAATATTTTTTCTATGTTTCAACTAGATAGTAAAGTCAAACCTTAGCTAGGGTGCAATCATGATTGTCAACAAAACCAAAGGAAGAAATATATTAAGGTAGTGAAAGAGGTGGATAAGGATGGCATTGTTGTATTAGAAAATAAACTCAAATATTTATAGGATCAATAAGATGTGGCCATTAACGTTTGAATGAGATGTAATGTTTCTAGTGTTGTGGTTGTTTTATTATTTTAGTTATCTTCTATCTATTGTGTTCACGTTGTTTTGAACTAAATCTATTATAGTTTTGTACTTTAATTATAGGATGGTTGTTGCTAGATAGTCATGCTGTTTTTGTATAAGGGTTGGAGCGCTTTCAAAACCCTAGACTTTTACCATCTATTAAGAAAATGCTAAAAAAATATTATATAATTTTTTTAAATGGTCAACTCATGACAATTCAAGCAAGCATTCAATTCCAACAAATATTAATGGATTAATATAAAATTACATGAAAAAATTAACTATGGTTTTTAGGAAATTAGGTCAACATTTTTTATCCTCAAGTTTAATTGGATAATCATCATAAATAATTGCATCTAAGAGATGCATAACTAACTTCCATGCATGTAGTATGAACTACTAAGAAAGACAATCTAATAGTTACTTTCTAAAACATTAAAATATTACCCTTTGAAAGATAAATTAAATAAAATTTACATCAATCAATAATATAGATAATTAAAATTTCTTCTTCAATGTAATATTTTTTTAATTTCCATTATGTATTTTTTCTCCCATCCAAAAAGTCCTTCAAGACAATCATTTTTTTGCATCATTTGGGAGACACACTAACTGAACTATATAGTCAATAAAAAATCAAAAAAATGTTTGTCATTTTGAAGATGAATAAAACAAAGACTACATCTTTCAATAGATGGAAGACTCTTGCTCAATAAAACATAGTGTGGAGATGATAGGAACACTTTAATTATAAATAGTGTAATATTATTTTTTCACCCCTCGAATGATTATGAGTTTTTTTATGCAAGTAAAATGTAGATTATTTTAATTATTTTTTATAAATATAGTTAAAATTTACTTTGATCTATATTAAATTATAACATGTAAATTCACTTTATTTAACTAGAATAAGTTGTGAACATGGATGTCAAGGTACTAATAGGTTTCCATCTTATATATGTATGTATGTAACAAAATTGACTTTTATTATATTTAAGTTTTCAATGATTATAAAGTCACTTAATATCACTATTTTACAAATTTAAATAACCACTCAATAAAAAGTTAACATAAAAGACTTGCATATTTTCATTGAAGAATATTTGTGTTCCAATAAATTTTGTTGCTATATATATTAACAACTACAATTTGCATGTATTATAAAATTCTAAACTAGGAAATAGATATATTTCCATAGAGAAAAATAGATTTTTCAAATTATATTGACCTATATAGTACCCCTTAATCTATCTATAAAAAAAATGGAAACTTCATCTAATATTTGAATTAATATTCTTCTCCAATACCTTTTGCCAATAAAGATTCCAAACACACCCCAAAATCCAGCAACAAAACTTGTCATCCACTCTACATACCAATGTTATGGAATTTCTCCTTCTTCCTCAATCTCTTGTTCTGGAAGATGAAGCATGTTAGAATTTGACTTCTTGCCACATTTACATGTTCTATTATCAAGTGGAAATCCACAAAGACCAAGATTCTTAGAGAAATAGGTGGGGGAGAATGTTGCAAATTGACCCCCTGTTGGGATGCTTCCACATAACATGTTGTTAGATACAATAAAAGTGCTCATACTATAAATATTACCATGTCATATGGAATCTTTCCATGTAATTTGTTACTTGAAAGATCCAATGATTGTAACTGCTCTATCATTTCAAAAGTGGTTGGAATATTTCCTATAAGATTGTTCCTTGAGAAGTTCAAAGTGTGAATACCTTTAAGGTTTCCAATTTCTGAAGGAATTCTACCTAATAACTGATTTGATGATAGATCAATGCAAGTTATAAGTAACAAAATTGAATTTTCATACACCAATTCTAATCCTTTGTTGATCTCTTGGAACTCTTCTTTGTAATAATAGGAATAACCACTAGCATTTGCTCGTTTTTTACTTGTGGATGCGGATCCATCATAGTTGTTAAATTTGCTAATTGTGATGGGATGGGCCCAGTTAAATCATTATCTGAAATATCTAACACATGCAACTTGGAAAGATTTCTTAATTGATTTGGAATGTGCCCTTGGAGTTCATTTGACCTTAAAATAAGTATCGTCAACTCAGAGAAGTTTGAGAGCCAAAGGGGTATATTTCCCACTAATAAATTACCATCCACATCTAGAATTTGCAAGTTGGAGCAATTTTGAAGACTTGATGATAAATTTTCCTTGAACATATTACCATTGAGTTATAGTTTCACCAAATAGCTTAGCATTTATATATGAGCTAGAATCTCCCCAATCAAATTATTCTTTCCCAAGTTCAATCTTTTCAAAGAAGAACAGTTATTCAATCTAAGTGGTATTTTACTAGATAATCTATTCTTTGAGGGGTCTAACACTTCCAGGTTATCTAGAAGACCAATGGTAGAAGGAATGCCACCACTTAGCTCATTTTCTGAAAATGACAAGAATCCAATGTCATGTAAAATCCTGCCAATCTCCACTGGGATAACACCTGTAAATCGATTTTTTGATAGATCTAATAATTCCAAATATGGGGAAGCTATTGAAGAAATTGGAAGACAACCACTCAACTGATTCTTATGTAAGTCTAAAGAGTAAAATGAACCTATGTGCAAGTTGAAGGGCAATTGACCTTGGAAATTATTGTATGATAGATTTAGGTGTTCTAGACTGGGTAAATCTCCTAGCCAAGGTGGAATAATTCACCATAGATTATTTTGGGAGAGATCCGAATAATATAATTCATATTGTGTTGAAAGGAATGGAGGTAGGATACCTTCAATATTACAAGAATCCAATGCCAAATATTGTAGGGAAAATAAAGGTATCCATTTTGGGTCAACCTGGATAATAAATTTATTATAAGAAAGTTCAAGATCAAAAAGTTTAGTAGCATATTTGAAATAATCAAGATGGCCTTGCAAGTTGTTGGAAGAGATATAAACCCATTCCACATGAGGGAGAAGTGAAATAGAAGTGGGAATGGTACCATTTGGTTGGTTTTCATAAAGATAAAGATCTCTCAAGGATGAAATGTTACCCAATGAGTAAGGTATTTCACCACTAAGTTCATTGTTAGAGAGATCAAGTATAATCAAAGATGAAAGGTGACTAATTGAGAATGTTATAGTACCACTAAGCTCATTGTTAGAGAGATCAAGTCTAGTCAAAGGTGAAAGTTGACCAAAAGACGAAGGTATACTACCATTGAGTTAATTGAAAGGTAGATAGAGATGAGTCAAAGATGAAAGTTGACCAAGTGAGGGTGGGATCTCTCCACTAAATGAGTTTCCACTAAGATTTAGCAATTGAAGAGTGGAAATTTTTCCAAGGGAAGAAGGAATAATGCCTTCCATCTTTTCGTCAATAAATCTTTCCATTGATTTACTTGTATTAAGATGGAGGAGGGAAGAAATATTTCCAATACATGGTGGAATGCTCCCTGTTATATTGGTATTTTCCCAATCAAATATGGTCAATTATGGCCATTTGTTGCGTAATATATGACCTATATCTCCACTCAAAAAGTGATACTTGATTGATATATTCAAGGATGGGTTGATCAACCTCAATATCACCTTTCAATGAATGCAGTATTATAGCCACTTCCTCAATATCACCCACCTCTTCACTCTCCTCATAAGGTACTAAGTGTTCAATGCTTTCTATCTTCTATCTTTTAGGAGGTAACTGCTCCATGGGAGGTTCAGAGGTTTCACCTGGGGTATGATCTGCAATTGCATCACTACCAAGTTCTTGGAGATATGCTTCCTTCTTACTGTACAAGTCTTAAAATTTACCCTTGATCAAATCTATCCTCTTGATGGGGTCCTTTTCCTCAACAAATTATCTTAGGAAATCCTTGGACCTCCGCTTCATCCTTTCTTCAAGCATTTTCATATATTCCCATTTTTTCCTTCTACTAAATACATCATTATAAGTAATGCAGCTCCTTATGACATCTTTTTCATAGTCCACTTGGTGTGCCATTGTCATTTTGGTAAGAAGATTATGCCTTATGTTGTTCATGTGATTTTCAAGGTCAAAGGCTCTATCTTTTGTAGAATTCAATACATATCTTATCTTCAAATAATATTGTAACTCCTCTAGTGTGTCTGAGCCTACAGTCCAATCTTCACACTTGGTAAGGTTTGGTAGGAAAGCGCCTTTCTCCATCCACATCATTTGCCACATAAATTCAAGAAATGCTAATCTGAGGGGCACAAATTTTGGAAGTATGTGTGGAGCAACAGGGCATCCATAAAATCTTATTATTGTAACTTCCAGGAGGAAGAACCAATCTCCAAAATTGTGTGTATGACCATGCTCTGGTCTTAAAGCCAAAGGTCTTAATAGTTGCAACATTTTGGTTGATAATCTTGGTATTGAATACCCAAGAACTCCAAGGATTCTGTGTACAATGTCTTCGTAGAATACAACAAAACTTGAATTCTTGCACCGACTTTCCCAAATATAGCACCATTTCTAGAAAGGTGCAGGATTCCCTTGCTCATCTACTCTAGCCAAGTCCATTATTTTAGTCCAATGGTCCCTATTCTGATACAATATTAGATGACATAGTAGGGAATAGTGTCTGACTGTAATCAGTACTCTATCCTCTATAACTTAGGAGGCATGTTTTAATTTTCTCTTCTATGGCTTCAAATGACAAAACCTTGAAAGATTTTTTATATTAACAGAGCTCTTTCAGAGAGTTTTCATGCACTTACTTGAGTATTTGATGCTTGCAAGACTTCTTCTTCTCATATCCTTAGCTCCTTCCATGCTATTGCACTGCAATTGAGTGTGATATTGGGAAAACTCACTTGTCTTTGGATGGCACGGTATTCAATCATATCAATTTTAATGCCAACTCTTCGTAAAATAATCATTTAATTTTGGCAATTAACGTGATTTTCTGCATTTATTGCTATAAATTGTAATGATGCCATGACTATCGTACTACCACACTCTCTTATTATACCCATTGTGGTATGGCAATGTTTTTCCCTTCCCTTCTGCTATTTACCGCACTATCACCTTTCTTAAGACCTCTTACTGCGGGGTTGTGATGTATACCGCTCTGCCATAGCCATATTATCCACCTCACGCGGTACTATTGTGTCAACTTTTCTTCCAATGCTTACCTCTCTACCACCTTGCTCAATACTTCTTGTTGTGGGGTTGTGGCGTATACTGCTCTATCGCATATGTTGCTCATCCTCCTGGTGGTATAGCGGTGTATCCTTTATCGTCTTGTTGTTTACCGCCTTACCACACTCCTATGAATCGCCTTATGTGGGATGGCAGTGGGTACTGCATTACCGCATTGCCTTATAATTGCCCACACAAGGTGGTGGTGAGTACCAATTTACCGCATAAGCTATATAATCTCTTGGCGGTATGGTCGTAAAGGCTTATTTCTTAACATAGAAGCCACCATCTCGCACTGCCTTTATTTTGATGTTCGGTACTGTGGTAAAGGCAAAATTTTCTTTGTTTATGATTATCTAGAGGACTAAATGGGTATATGCAAAGGGAATGTTGGTGATAGTATGGATCTTGTTACACAAATTATTGCATTTCATGTTAAATACAATGAAAAGATTAGGTTGAAGGATTAGGGTATAGGTTTGAGGGTATATGGTTGAAGGATTAGGTTGAGGTTCCAATGTATAGGGTAGAGGGCATAGGGGTTGAGGGTTTAGGGTTTAAGGGTTGAGGTTTGAGGCTGAATTAAGGGTTGAGGGTTGAGAATTGAGGGCTGATGGTTTAATGTATAGGGACGTAGAGGGTAGAGGGTAGAGGGTTTAAGGGTTTAGGGTTTAAGGGTTGAGGTTTAAGGTTGAGGGTAGAGGATTGAGGGTATAGGGTTGAGGGTTGAGGGTCCATTAATGTATAGGGTAGAGGGTATAGGGGTTGAGGGATAAGGGTTAATTAAGGGTTGAGGGTTGAGGGTAGAGGGTAGACTAGGGTTGAGGGATTAAGGTTTGAGGGTTGAGGAATTAGGGTAGAGAGTTTACATGGACCGTTTAAGGTTTGATGAGGGTTGAGGGTAGATAGTATTGGGTTGAGGGTAGAGGGTAGAGGCTAGTTTAAGGGTTTACTAGGTTTTAAGGGTTGAGTGTTTAAGGGTTTAAGGGTTGATGGTTTAGGGTTGAGGGATTAGGGTAGAGAGGGATGGATGGATGGAGTGAGAGATGGAGGGAGAAGTGAGATAGAGAGGATAGAAGAGGAGGGAGGGACAAAGATATATGAGGGTTGAGGATTCAATGTATAGGATAGAGGGTTACGAATTGAGGGTATAGAGTTGAGGACCTATAGGGTTGATGGTTTAGGGTATTGGGTTGAGGTCTAGCAGCTGCTTATAGGTCAGTTGAGGGATTAGGGTTGAGGGTAGAGGGTATATAGAAGGTTTAAGGTTTTAGTGTTTAGTGTTTAATTATTTAGGGTTGAAGGTTAAGGGTTGAGGGTAAGGCATTTAGGGTATAGGTTTGAGGGTATATGGTTGAAGGATTAGGGTTGAGGGTCCAACGTATAGGGTAGAGGGTATAGGGGTTGATGGTTTAGGGTTTAAGGTTGAGGGTTGAGGGATTAGGGTTGAGGGTTGAGGGAAATTTTGATGCAAGTGAAATGTAGGCAAGCAATTGAAGGCTAGTGAATATTGGGGAAGGATTTTTTGTTCTAACACCCCTAATCCCTCAACCCTTAATCCCTACTAGATCAGAACAATTAGGCACTCAATTAGGCGCTAAAGCAGGCTCTAAATTAGGTGTTAAAGTAGGCATTAAAATAGGCGCTAGTGCAGGCACTCATCTAGGCACTAATTTGGGCACTAATTTAGGCACTAATTTGCACCTAAATTAACGTTGACTTCTTCTGATCGGCGTAAAAAATACCAAAAATAGCGCCATCCCGATAAATAGCACCAAAGTTTTCAAAAAATTAGAGAAAAATACATTAAAAGAGTGGGTGGAAGCAAACAACAGAGCAAAAAAGGGATCTAATCATAGGGATTTGTTGTAGTGATATCTCCACTCAATAATGGGCTTTCAGACAAACTAAGCTCTTGCAAATGAGGCATATTTCCCAACCATGAAGGCACTATGAAAATAAGGTCATTTTCATCTAAAATAAGATGGAAGAGGGAAGTGAGGTTTTGGATGGCATTGGGGATATGCCCTGGTAGATAGAAATCAGAAAGGTTTAGGTAATGGAGATGATGTAGATGAGAAAGGGTTGCTTCCAAATTTTTGCTTGTCATATTTAGCAATACACCTTCAAGAGAAATATTTTAACTCTTGCAGCTTCTCTATCCACCTTATACTAGAGTTGAACAAGTAGTTCCCAACCAAGTTGAGGTGAGTCAATGTGTGTGGGGAGCCAACATCCATAGAAACCTCACCTTCAAATATGTTCTCAAATAAATCTAGATGCATCAAATTTTGAAGATCAAATAATTTTGCAAACATTAAATAATTTAATATTAAGAATTAAAAAATAAAATAATTAATTATTATTATTTTCTAATATAAATGAAATATAAAATTATTATTAATTGTTTATCAATTAAAAAATAATATATAAATAAAACTTCAATGGAAAATGATATTATTATTTTTATAAATGTGAACTTTTAAATTTTCCAAAGAGAAAATGGCTCGTATAAAAGTACCTTTGGGTAGATGGCCACTGAAATAATTCCCACTTAAAGTCCAAATACTCCATGTGCTTCAATTGGAACAAAACTCGAACAAGTGTTTTGTAAATATAACTAGGTACCGTTGAAGTAGCTCCAAATATAATTATGGTAGAAGAAGAGTTTAATGACGTGGGAGGAGGAGTGGCTGCATTTATAATATTTTTCCAATTATTTAAAGTATAACCATAAATAAAATAATAAATTTTAAATTTAATATTACTGAATAAAATAATGAAATTAATTAATTGTTTTCAGATTTTCATTTTCACTAAAAATGATAAATGGTTATCTTATTTTTATTGGTCAAAATACAGTTTAGATCATTGAATTAGGCAATGTTTAACAATAACTAAATTTATCTACACATAAGATGTTTTCTTAAATATTTTTTTGAAAATATTATGGACTTTGAGAGGGATAATTTTGTGGAAAGATTTATGTCATATTAATGAAGGAATATAACATAGTTGATTTACTTCTCTAACATAGAAATGTGTGATGAGTGTTATGTATGTAAAATGAAGTATGCATTTCTCCATAAAAAAAAAATTCAATCTATGTTGGAAAGTCTTGCCTTCCAGAATACTAATTAAATGAAGTCCACATCTATTAGAAAAGAAAACAATATAGTCTTGATCTCTAACAGAGCAATGTAAGATTAAATAATAAAATAGAATCATAATACATTGATTCTAATCCTTTTTAATCAGATGGTTCTCTTATTTGTAATAATAGGAATTGTTAGTGTTAAGTTTAATTTAGGGATAATTATTTTAGTGGTTTTATTTCCCATATTGGATAGTTGTTTACTCGTCACCTTTTTCATGGCTTTAAAAAGCTCCTGGGAGGTGGTTGACACCAACAAGAATAACCATTAACAATTGGAATATAAGCTTATTCCTTAACACTTATTTTTGGTATCAGGTAAAATGGGATTTGGATTCACTATTCTTAAGTACATTGATCGCAACACAACCCTTGCATAATTCCTCTTCTATAATAGGAATGATATTGAAGGGAGGTCCCATGAATAGCACATCAAGCTAATTATAATAAGAACCCACTTTAACCAAGTTTTATTTGTAGATGAAATTAGTTTCATGTGCTTCAAGTTCTTATTTGTGTTGAAAACCATGACCTTGTTTTTACTCCAAGTCACTCATAAACCATGAGTAGAATAAAATAAACTCAAAGTTATCAGAATAGTAGGACTATTGTGCTTTTTGAATATGATAATTGGTAATTTAATTTAATACTAACACTTGATATTGTATAGTTTGGTGGTGTTCCTTCCACATATGACATCTAACAATCCAATTTGATACAAGATTTTATATAATGAAAATTTGATCAACTCATGACTATTTAAAGGCAAAATCAAATTGTGATGGAAATTAATGGAATAATTATAATTTCATACCAAAATATTGTATTTTTTAGAAAAAAAATCAACATTATTTCTTCTCAAGTTTAATTGGCTAAACATCTTACAAAGTTGCATCTAGTAGATGCACAACTAACTTCATCCATGCAATAGGAACTACTAAAGAAGAAATATACTATTATTTTATGACATTAAGATCTTACCTATGTTTGAATAATAAATTAAATTTGAAATTTACATCTATTAACAAAATAGATAATCAACATTTCCTCTCCAACACAAAAATCTTTTCATTTCCATTCTATATTTGTTCCTCTCACCCAAAAAAGTCCTTTAGGACAATAAATTTTTGGAAGCATGATCTTTTAACATGAGCAGTTTGTAATTGTTGAGCAAAAAAAATTAACTTGACAAGTAGTAAGAAAAAAAATTACACATATTTTTAATCATTAATAAATTCCAAAATATAAAAAATAAATTATAACTAAAATGATCTTTATTAATATTTAAATTTTCAATGATAATAAAGTTACTTAATATTACTATAATTTTCCAAAAGTAAATACCCATGGAATAGAAATTTAACACAAAGGACTTGCATATTTTCATTGAAGAATCTTTGTGCACCAAAAAAATTTCTTGTTAATTAATTAATTACATATAGATCTTTTATCAACTACAATTGCATTTTCTATAAAATTCACCTACAAAATATAATTACTTTCAGAGAAAATTACATTTGTCAAATTATATTGACCTATCTAGTACCCCTTAATCTATCTACAAAACTAATGGAAACTTCATCTAAGATTTGAATGAATCTTCTTCTCCAATACCTTTTGGCAATCAAGATTCCAAACACCCCCCAAAATCCAACAACAAAACTTGTCATCCACTCTACATACCAATGCCATGGAATTTCTCCTTCTTCCTCAATCTCTTTGTTTTGGAAGATGAATCGTGTTAGAATTTGACTTTTTCCCACATTTACATGTTTTATTATCAAGAGGAAATCCACAAAAACTAGGATTCCCATAGAAATAGGTAGGGAAGAAAGATGCAAATTGACACCCTATTGGGATGCTTCCACAAAACATGTTGTTAGATACAATAAAAGTGCTCATACTAGAAACATTTACCATGTCATCTGGAATCTTTCCATGCAATTTATTGTTTGAAAGATCCAATGATTCTAATTGCTCTAGCATTCCAAATGTGATTGGAATATTTCCTATAAGATTGTTCCTTGAGAAGTTCAAAGTGTGGATACCTTTATGGTTTCCAATTTCCAAAGGAATTCCATTTGATAAGTGATTTGATGATAGATCAATGCAAGTTATGAGTAACAAAATAGAATTGTTATACATGAATTCTAATCCTTTGTTGATAATTTGGACCTCTTCTTTGTAATAATATGAAAAATCACTAGCATTTGAGATTTTTACTTGTGGATGTGGATCCATCATAGCTGTCAAATTTGCTAATTGTGATGGGATGGGCCCAGTCAAATCATTATGTGAAATATCTAACACATGTAGTTTAGAAAGATTACTTAATTGATGTGGAATTTTCCCTTGGAGTTTATTTGACCTTAAAATAAGTATCATCAACTCAAAGAATTTTGATAGTCAAAGGGGTATATTACCCACTAATAAATTATCACCCACATCTAGAATTTGCAAGCTGGAGCAATTTTGAAGACTTGATGGTAAGTTTCCCTTAAGAATATTTCCATTGAGTTGTAGCGCCACAAGATAGATTAACCTTCCTATTTGAGCTGGAATCTTTCCAATCAAATTATTCTTTCCCAAGTTCAATCTTGTCAATGAAGAGCAAGTTGTAAGTCTAAATGGTATTTTACCAAATAATCTATTCTTTGAGAGGTCTAACACTTGCAAGTATTGTAGAAGACCAATGGAAGAAGGAATTCCACCACTTAGATTATTTGCTGAAAATGACAAGAATCCAATGCCTTGTAAAATCCTACCAATTTGCATTGGGATAACACCTGTAAATCCATTTTCTGATAGATCCAATAGTTCCACATATGAAGAAGTTTTTGAAGGAATTGGAAGACAACCATTCAATTGATTCTTATGTAAGTCTAAATACATAAATGAACTCATGTAGATTGTGAGGGGTAGTTGACCTTGGAAATTATTGTATGATAGATTCAAGTAGTCTAGATTGGGTAAATCTCCTAGCCAAGGTGGAATGTTTCCCCATAGATTATTTTGGGAGAGATCCAAATGGAATAATTTGTATTGTGTTGAGAGGAAAGGAGGTAGGATACCTTCAATATTACAAGAAACTAATTCCAAAGTTATGAGGGAAAATAGAGGTATCCATTTTGGGTCAACTTGGATAGTCAATTTATTATAAGAAAGATCAAGGTAATTAGTACTAGTACTTTTGAAAGAATCAAGAGAAAATTAGCCTTGCAAGTTGTTGGAAGAGAGATCAACTCATTCCACATGAGGGAGAAGTGAAATAGAAGTGGGAATGGTACCATTTAGTTTATTGTCACTAAATAAATTCTCTCTCAAGGATGAAATGTTACCCAATGAGGAAGGAATTTCGCCACTGAGTTTATTGTAGGAGAGGGAGAGAGAAGTCAGTGATGAAAGATGACCAACTGACAAAGGTATACTACCACTAAGTTTATTGTAAGAGAGGTAGAGACGAGTCAAAGATGGGAGGTGATCAACTGGCAACAGTATACTACCATTAAGCTCATTGTTAGAGAGATCGATTTCAATCAAAGATGAAAGTTGAGCAATTGACAAAGGTATACTTCCATTGAGTTCATTGGAAAATAGATAGAGTTTTGTCAAAGATGAAAGTTGACCAAGTGAGGGTGGGATCTCTCCACTAAATGAGTTTCCACTAAGATCTAGTGATTCAAGAGCAAAGATGTTACCAAGAGAAGAAGGAATAATGCCTTCCATCTTTCCCTTAGTAAATTCATATTTTGATTTACTCATATCAAGATGGAGGAGTGAGAAAATATTTCCAATACATGGTGGAATGCTCCTTGTTACATTGGTATTTGCAAAATCAGATGTGGTCAATTGTGGCCATTTTTTGTATAATATATGACCTATATCTCCACTCAATAATGGGTTTCTAAACAGACTAAGATCTTGCAAATGAGGCATATTTCCCAACCATAAAGGAACTATGGAACTAAGGTTATTTTCATCTAAAATAAGATGGGAGAGGGAGGTTAGGTTTTGGATGGCATCGGGGATGTGCCCTGATAGATAGCAATTAGCAAGGTTCAAGTAATGGAGATGATGGAGATGAGAAAGGGTTGCTTCCAAATTCCGGCTAGTCATATTTAGCACTACACCTTCAAGAGACAAATATTTTAACTCATGCAGCTTCTCTATCCACCTTAAACTAGAGTTAAACAAGGTGTTCCAAGCCAAGTTGAGGTAAGCCAAGGTGTGTAGGGAGCCAACATCCATATGAATCTCACCTTCAAATTTGTTTCCAGAGAGATCTAGATGCCTCAAATTTTGAAGATCAAATAATTCTGCAAATATTAAACAATTTAATATTAAGAATTAAAAAATTGTGATTAAAAAATAAAATAATTATTTTTTATTATTTTCTCATATAAATGAATAATTAAATTATTATTAATTATTTAACAATTAAAATTATAATTAAATGACTAAAAGTACCTTTGGGTAGATGACCACTAAAATAGTTCCCGCTTAAGTCCAAATGCTCCATGTACTTCAACTGGAACAAAACTGGAACAAGTGGCTTGGAAATATAACTACTGTTAAAGTAGCTTCTAAGATAATTATGGTAGAAGCACAATTGGATGACGTAGGAGGAGGAGTGGGTGCATTGAACACCATACCACTCACAGCAATTAAACCCCCTCCACGACCCCAATTTCTTGGCTCTATTTTCCCTCTCCATCACTTCATACCCCAATTTCGTGGCGCCATCGTTGCAAAGAAATAGCAATTGTTGGTGAAGAATTTTTCTGAATGGCTTCTCCTAGAACGTGAACGTGAAAAATGGGGGTTTTGGCTGCGGGGAGAAGAAAAAATAGTTGAAATGAAAATGACAGCATTTCACTTCTTTTTTTTTCTTTTAACAAGCAATAACGCGAGTGCGTTATAACACGCTTGCATTATTGGCTTGTTGTTGCCCAACCTCAGGCTCGATACAACAAGCTATAACACAAGCGCATAATGACATTTCAAAAAAAAAATTGAATGTGGCCACGAAATGGCTACCCATTTCCATGCACCCACCCTCTAATAAAAAATTCATAACTAATTATTATTTTTTATTTTTTTTGGCAAAAGGCTAATAGCCTATATATTATATTAATAATAATAGTAAGTAATTACAAAGTGCCCAAGAGGGCCCAATTACAAAAGTACCCAAGAGGGCCTAATTACAAAAGTTCCCAAGAGGGCCTAAGTAATTACAAAAGTGCCTGAACTCTGAAAGTCTAGTTTGAGAAGCCCATCGTGTCATTAGACTTGTCTCGAGGATCCCATGTTCTTCATACCATGCAGAGCTTAAACCAACAAAATTAACTTCCAACAGCCATACCTTCGACTCGTGATGCCCGACACCTCTTCGGGGTTCAGAGATCCTCCCTACTACTCTTTTGAAACACAAGGGTAACCAATACACCCAAAGTCTGAAGTTTGAAGCCAGAGATCTGCATCACCAAACTCCATCATCAGCCTATTGGGTCCCACCTTATCGGCATGTCAAACGGACCAATCATTTCGTCTTGCCAATATTCTTCCTTCCACTCGATGAGGAGCCTTTGGCCTATGTAAACATTTGTTGCCACCTATCTTTTCTATCGGGTTTAGGGATCGAGGATCCCACGTTCTTCATACTAGATGCAAAGCTTAAATTGACAAACATAACTTCCAATAGCGAAGAACGCATTGGATTTTTAGATGTCGAGGTCTGCACATACTTCATAACTAATTATTTACTTGCAAAAAAACTTATAAAGAAAAATGTGGCACATCTGAGCATGCATCCTCTACTTATATTAAAAGTTTCAAAAGAATATATTAATTTTTGCTTGTACGTATGTTGGTCAAACATACAACTGCTTTTTATTTTTTTCCTAAAAATTTAGTACTACTGCATTGGAATTTCAAAATTTCACCAAATAGATTTACTTGTTTCCAACAGAGGAATGGTATCTTACAAACTACATTCAATTTTCTACAAATTTTGTTCTAACATATTTTTAAAATTATGTTAATAACCTATTCAAATTTTTATGTCAAGTTGTCGAATTCTATTTTTTTTAATTTTCATTGCCACTTAAGGGCCTAGTTTGGACCCCCATGATCCTGCACTGACACACTCAAATATAGACAATATGAAGTACAGTCCATTATTATTAATCAACCAAACATCAAATAATTAATAAACTATTACTCTAACATAATATCAATGTCAACAAAGAATATAATCATAACATATAATAATATCATATCCATGAGTGCCCATAGAAAAATAAGTCTATCAAAAGAGTATTATTATGAAAAGTATGCCTCACAAAAGTGCCAAAAGAGTATATTATATTATCACCTCAAAGGAATTTTTAATTGGAATTTGAAGGGAATTCTCAATTTTCTTAAGGTATATCTAGAGGACAATGGATTGCATAATACTAGTTCTATAAGGACATGGGAAATCATTGAGGAGGATTTCTTTCTTAAAATTGAGTTATCAAAGATATTGAGGTAAGAGATGATCTTGTGTGTTTGTTTCTTCCAATGGATTTAGATTTGGAGGAAAAGATGGAGGAATATATGTTTGTCTCCTAGAGCTATGGCAAGTAACAAGAAACTATTTATAGCAATAAATTACATTGATATATACTTAGGCTAGTGGATTTGAGGGTTTTACTTGTAATGTAACAAATTCAAGATTTGGATTTTTTTATAAATATATTAGTTTTGTCATCAAAATATGGTTTTTTTCACCATTATGGGCTCTTAGAGGTGGTAAGTGGGTATACATTGATAGTTCTAGAGGATAATAACTATTTTAGAGCCCTTAGGCTTGTAGAGGCTTTTCAATGTAAACATTTCATGGGCTAGAGCTAGTGATAATCTAAAAAATTATACATGTGGATCTAGTTAAGGTTCCTTGTTTGGAGGTCTTCACTTATGTTCCTTACAATTGGAAGAACATTCCAAGGTGCATAAGTTGGGCTAGTTTTGGAGTCTAAAAATATTTAACCTAGTAGTTTGTTGTACATGATATATAGATCTTAAGTCAAGTAATGTCTAGAGTTTTGTGATTATTTTCTTTCATTGTGCCCTATTTTTATTATTGCTACTAGCATGGGTGGTTTTTTGATCCATGGGTCTCTTTTTTATTGTTTTTATGGCATGGAGTTTTTTATTTATTTATGTATATTTATATGGAATAGTAGGGATGGGGCCTTAGAGAACACTAATAGTAATAGAACTAAATAAGTGTGAACTCATAAAAGAAACATATTTCCACTTAGAAATTCTATTTCTCTAACTATATTGACCTACTTAATACATGATAATTTATCTCAAAAACTAATGGAAACTTCATATAAACTTGAATATATCTTCTTCTCCAATACCTTTTAAGTATTGAGATTCTAAAAACTCCCCAAAATGTAGCAAAAAAATTATCATCTACTCTACATACCAATGCCATGGAATCTCTCCTCCATCCTCAGTCTCTTCTTTTGGAAGATGGATTATGTTATAATTTTACTTCCCCCACTTTTAGATGAGATATTATCAAGTGGAAATTCACACACCTTTGGGTTTCACATACAAATAAATAGGGTTGAATGTTACAATTGAACCGCTATTGGAATTATTCCACAAAGCACATTATTATTTACAATAAAAGTACTCATACTAGAAATTTTTAGCATTTCATTTAGATTGTTTTCATGAAAAAATTGTTATTTAAAAGATGTGAAGACTATAATTACTCTATCATTCCAAAATATATTGGAATATTTCTTGTAAAACTATTCATAGATAAATTAAAAGTGTAGAGACTTAATATTTCCAATTTATGAAGGAACACCATTTGATTGTTGATTTTCTAATAGAGCAATGTAAGATTAAATAACAAAATATAATCGTAGTACATTGATTATTTTCTTTTTTTAATCACATGGTTCTCTTATTTATAATAGGAATAACCATTAGCAATTAGAATATAAACTTATTTCTTAATACTTATTTTTGGTATCCTAAAGTGGGAGTTAGATTCACTATTTTTCAGTATATTGATTGGAACATAACCCTTGCATAAGTTATTTTCTATAATAGGAATGATATTGAAGGGAGGTCCTATTAATAGGACATCAAGGTAATTATAATAAGAAACCATTTTAACCAAATCTTATTTGTAGATGACATTAGTTTCATGTACTTCTTTCTTATTTGTGTGGAAAACCATGACCCTATTTTTATTCCAAGTCACTTGTAAACCATGAGTAGAATAAAATAAACTCAAAATTATTAGAATAGTAGGACTATTATGCCTTCTACATATGATAGTTGGAAATTTAATTTAATACTAAGAAGAGATTGTATAATTTGATGGTGTTCCTTCCACATATGACAACTAGCAATCCAATTTGATACAATATTTTGTATAATGTAGAAAATTTGATTAACTCATGACTATTTAAGGCAACATCCAATTACAATGAAGATTAATGGAATAATTATAATTTCATGAAAAAATATTATTGTTTTAGAAAACTTTCTCAACATTATTTTTTTTCTTAAGTTTAATTGGCTAAAAATCCTAAAAATTTGCATCCAATAGATGCACAACTAGCTTGCCTGCATGTAGTAAGAACAACTAAAGAAAAAAAAATTACTATTATTTTATGACACATTAAAATCTTACCTAGATTTAAATGATAAATTAAATGAAATATACATCTATTAACAAAATAGATACTCAACATTTCCTCTCTAGCACAAAAATATTTCCATTTCCATTCTATATTTGTTCCTCCCACCAAAAAAGTCCTTTAGGACAATAAAGTTTTGACAGCATGATCTTTTAACATGAGTAATTTAATTGTCAAGAAAAAAAAATTAACTTGACAAGTAGTACAAAAAAACTACAAACATATTTTTAATCGCCAATAAATTTCAAAATAAAAAAAATAATCTTTAATTATATTTAAATTTTCAATGATAATAAAGTTACTTAATATTATTACTTCTCAAAAGTAAATATCTATTGAATAAAAATTTAACACGAAGGACTTGCATATTTTCATTGAAGAATCTTTGTGCTACAAAAACTTTTGTTGATAATTAATTAATTGCACATATATTAAATATCAACTACAATTACATGTTCTATAAAATTGACCCACCAAATAGAAATTACTTCCATAGAGAAAATTACATTTGTCAAATTATATTGACTTATCTAGTACCCCTTAATTGATCTATAAAAACAATGGCAACTTCATCTAAGATCTGAATGAATCTTCTTCTCCAATACCTTTTGGAAATCAAGATTCCAAACACCCCCCAAAATCCAACAGCAAAACTTGTCATCCACTCTACATACCAATGCCATGGAATTTCTCCTTCTTTCTCAATCTCTTGTTTTGGAAAGTGAGTCATGTTAAAATTTGACTTCTCCCCACATTTACATGTTTTATTATTGAGTGGAAATCCACAAAGACGAGCATTCCCAGAGAAATAGGTCGGGGAGAATGTTGCAAATTGATTCCCCATTGGGATGCTTCCACAAAACATGTTGTTAGATAAAATAAAAGTGCTCATACTATAAATATTTACCATGTCATCTGGAATCTTTCCTTGCAATTTGTTGTTTGAAATATCCAATGATTCTAATTGCTCTAGCATTCCAGAAGTGATTGGAATATTTCCTGTAAGATTGTTCCTTGAGAAGTTCAAAGTGTGGATACCTTTTAGGTTTCCAATTTCTAAAGGAATGACATCTGATAACTGATTTGATGATACATCAATGCAAGTTATGAGTAACAAAATAGAATTGTAATACATCAATTCTAATCCTTTGTTGATCACTTGCACCTCTTCTTTGTAATAATAGGAATAATCACTAGCATTTGAGCTTTTTACTTGTGGATGTGGATGTGGATGTGGATCCATCATAGCTGTTAAATTTGCTAATTGCGATGGGATGGGCCCAATCAAATCATTATGTGAAATATCTAACACATGTAGTTTAGAAAGATTGCTTAATTGATGTGGAATGCTCCCTTGGAGTTTATTTGACCTTAAAATAAGTATCATCAACTCAGAGAATTTTGATAGCCAAAGGGGTATATTACCCACTAATAAATTATCACCCACATCTAGAATTTGCAAGCTAGAGCAATTTTGAAGACTTGATGGTAAGTTTCCCTTAAGCATATTTCCATTGAGTTGTAGTGCCACAAGATAGCTTAGCATCCCTATCTGAACTGGAACCTTCCCTATCAAATTATTCTTTCCCAAGTTCAATCTTGTCAAAGAAGAGCAATTTGTCAGCCTAGATGGTATTTTTCCAAATAATCTATTCTTTGAGAGGTCTAACACTTGTAGATATTGTAGAAGACCCATGGAAGATGGAATCCCACCACTTAGATCATTTGTTGAAAGTGACAAGAATTCAATACCTTGTAGAAGCCTACCAATTTGCACTGGGACAACACCTGTAAATCCATTTTCTGATAGATCCAATAGCACCATATATGGAGAAGTTTTTGAAGGAATTGGAAGACAACCATTCAATTGATTCTTATGTAAGTCTAAATACATAAACTGTGAACTCGTGTAGAATGTGAGGGGTAGTTGACCTTGGAAATTATTGTATGATAGATTCAAATATTCTAGATTGAGTAAATCTCCTAGCCAAGGTGGAATGTTTCCCCATAGACTATTTTGGGAGAGATCCAATAGATTTAATTCATATTGTGTTGAAAGGAATGGAGGTAGGATTCCTTCAATATTACAAGAAGCCAATGCCAAATTTTCTAGGGAATAATGAGGTATCCATTTTGGGTCAACTTGGATAGTCAATTTATTATAAGAAAGATCAAGGTAATTAGTACTAGTACTTTTAAAATATTCAAGAGAAAATTGGCCTTGCAAGTTGTTGGAAGATAGACCAACTTATTCCACATGAGGGAGAAGTGAAATAGAAATGGGAATGGTACCATTCAATTGATTGCCATTGAATAAAATCGCTCTCAAGGATGAAATGTTACCCAATGAGGAAGGAATTTCACCATTGAGTTTATTGTAGGAGAGGGAGAGAAAAGTCAATGATGAAAGGTTACCAACTGACAAAGGTATATTGCCACTAAGTTCATTGGAGGAGAGATAGAGTCTAGTCAAAGATGAAAGATGACCAATTGACAAAGGTATACTGCCATTGAGTACATTAGAGGAGAGATCAACATAAGTCAAAGATGAAATTTGACCAAGTGAGGGTGGAATCTCTCCACTCAATGAGTTTCCACTAAGTTCTAGAAATTGAAGAGAAGAGATGTTTCCAAGGGAAGTAGGAATAATGCCTTCTATCTTTCCCTTAAACCCTTCCATCCTATTTGCCATATTAAGATAGATGAGGGAGGAAATATTTTCAATAGAGGGTGGAATACTCCCAATTACATTGGTATTTGCCAAATCAAATGTTGTCAATTGTGGCCATTCACTACTTAATAAATGACTTATATCTCCACTCAACGATGGGCTTGTAGACAAACTAAGCTCTTGCAAATGAGGCATATTTCCCAACCATGAAGGCACTATGGAGCTAAGGTCATTTTCATCTAAAATAAGATGGGAGAGGGAAGTGAGGTTTTGGATGGCATTGGGGATGTGTCCCAATAAATAGCAATTAGCAAGGTTCAAGTAATGGAGATGATGTAGATGAGAGAGGGTTGCTTCCAAATTCCAACTTGTCATATTTAGCACTACACGTTCAAGAGACAAATATTTTAACTCTTGCAGCTTCTCTAGCCACCTTAAACTAGAGCTAAACAAGTCGTTCCCAGCCAAGTTGAGGTAAGACAAGCTGTGTAGGGAGCCAACATCCATAGGAATCTTACCTTCAAAATTGTTCCCGGAGAGATCTAGATGCCTTAAATTTTGGAGACCAAATAATTCTGCACACATTAAACAACTTAACATTAATAATTAAAAATAAATTATAATTAAAAAATAAAACAATTATTTATTATTATTTTCTAATATAAATAAAATATAAAATTATTATTAATTCTTTGACAATTACAAATTAATATTTAAATAAAACATAAAACACCAAATGATATTATTATTTTTATAAATGCGAACTTCAAAATTTCTAAATAGAAAAGACTTAGTATGAAAGTACCTTTGGGGAGAAAGCCACTGAATCCATTCCAACTTAAGTCCAAATACTCCATGTACTTCAATTGAAACAAAACTGGAACAAGTGTTCTATAAATATAACTATCGCTAGAATAGTTATAAATATAATTGTGGTAGAAGCGGAGCTGGATGACGTGGGAGGAGTGGCTACATTCAACACCACGCCACTCATTCTTAAGGAAACATAACAGATGGCGGTGACAGAGCAGCACGTCATCACAATAAACAAACATAGCATAGCAGAGAATCTCCCCATTTTAACAACTACTCATAATCTCTGCAGCAATTTTTGATTGAAAAATAATCAGACAGGAATTGATAAGTGCCAAACATAATCTTTAAAAAAGAAAAACTAGAGAAAAATAAATGAAAAAAGAAGAGAGGTTACCTCCAGAACAGAAGGCAGCAGAGAGAAGAAGAGGGGTATGGCAGTATTTATAGCAAAAGTTCGGGAAAAAGGTAATTTTAATAATGGTAAACAGCTGGATATTTCGTATGGTAATTTGGCAGAGTTATATTTCGTATGAAACACGAAAGATGATGTGTTTTCATTTATTGACTTGACTAGCAATGAGAAATGAGAGATGTGATATGTTTCCAAGAAACTCGTGACTTGGAGAAAATTCAATTATTATTTTTTCTTTCGTGAACAATACGTGAGCAATGTAATTGTAGAGCAAACAATATTAACTTGACATGTAAGAAGAAAACAAAATTACACATAAATTCCGTCGTCTCCCACACGAACTCAAGTCAACAAAGACTGGGAAAACGTGAGTTTCATCATTATTTCCTTTCTACAGTTGAACTTTAATCTCTTTTTCTATGTATATTGTAGACCATTATTATCTTATTGTTCATGAGGAAATAAATATGTTTCTTACTATTTGGATTCAATTTCACAAATCACATGATATTGTCTATATCATTTTTGGCTTCATACTCCTCCAAATTTTGATATTTTTTCCAACTTCTTTGGTAAATTTGAGTGTTCAATTCTACATCAATCTAATAGAATTAGTATAAAATATTTAAATAATATTTTATACTATCTAACTCAAACAAAAAAATATGATAATTATCATTCCAACAATAGGAACATTAAAATATTAGTTCATAGAATCAAATTTAGTCTAAAAAATACAAATTAGTTCCCCGTTTCCCTACAATTATCAATAAATCTATCATTTTTTTTATTAAAAATGACAATACCAATTTTCTACCTATTTTTTTCTCTCATTATCTATTTTCATTTATTTCTTATATTTCCAATCTAGAAATTGACATCATATGTATTATGATAGAAACCATATCATACCTCTGATATGACACACATCAATAAAAGATAATACACATTCTCATCCATGTACAACTTTAAATATTTCATTTTTTTCTCTATTTTCAATTTTGTAGTTAAAAATAATCTTAGGTTTCTCTTTTATTCTCTACAAATTTGTGAAGATACCTATACAATTGTTCTAGATTTATTCTAATAAACACAAAAAAATTGATAATTAAATATTGTCTTTTCTATCCTTTCTTTAACAATGATAAATTTATTGGGATATGTTTTATGTTTTAATGTTTTGAATACTATTTAAAATTTTATTCTTAGCTATTTTTTTTTTTTTTAAAGTTTAAAAGGGTATATAAGTGTTATATAGTGGTTAGTATTTATTTTATTATTGTAGGAATATGTGTATATAAGGATAGATAAAAGCTAAGGGAATGAGCCCAACATCACATAATATTATATTATTTGTAAATATATACATGTATCAAGATATTTGATTTAGTCACAACCAAAGGGTCTCAAGAGGGACTATCCAACCATGCATCCCACTTAAATAAATTCATATAAAATAGAAAACATGTCATAAAATGACACAAATCCACAACAAATATGACACAAGATATACCCTAGAGGAAATCTCAATGAGGGAAAATACCCAACCTTTGAAATATTCATCCACGGGTTATTAAATCCTTAAACACATTATAATTTGTGACTGGATCACCTCTTAGAAACCATGCTAAACTCTTTTCGTGATCCAAATCTAATGAATTTTGAACATACCATCACCTCACAATTGCACAACAGATTCTTCAAACTATGAGGCCTAGTAAGCATTTGCAATGAAATGTGACAAGCTTTTTGATAATCCCCTAACGACCTACACACAAACACACAGTGAAAAACTAACAAATATAATTCATGCAAGTTACATCACATACTTCATGGATGCTTCTACATCACATTTACTTAAAATAAACACAAAACTAAATGAAAATGGCATAACATACTCATTTTAATATTACACATAAATCATATGCATTTAAATAGTAAAAATTCATCCTATTTTAAAGAAGAAAAACATTGTAAAGACTAATCGATTAAACTCAACCCGAAGAATAAAAGGAAATAGCATCTCATCAAGTGAAAAATATTGAATTAAGTGAAATACATGTGAATTATCAGAATTTTGGGAAAGTGATTGCTATGAAGAAGATGAATTAACAAGAGAATGCACATCATTAGATTGAAGGTTCTTTATTTTGTTGAAATGTTACCAATTTTGAGAGGAACATTTTTGTGGAAACATTTATGTCGTGTTGATGAAGGAATATAACATAGTTGATTTACTTGTCCAACATAGAAACACGTAATGAATGTTATGCGTGTTAAATGAAGAAAGTATACCTTTTCACAAAAAGAATCTTCAATCTATGTTGGAAAGCATTGTCTTTGAGAATACTAATTAAACAAATTCCACATATCTCTTAAGAAAGAAGATAAGAGACTGGTTTCTAACACAGATTAAATGAGAGTAGAATTTCAAAACATAGAAACATGTGATGAGTGTTATGTACATTAAGTGAACTCCGCACTTCTCCCCTTCACAAAGAAAAATTCTTAATTTATATAAAAAAGTACTGCATTTTGAAATACCAATTAAATGAAGTCCACATCTCATAACAAACAAGACAATAAAATTCACCTCTCACAAAAAAATTAAATAAAAATAGACTTGTAAAATAAAATTAAAAAATTTAATGTTTTTTTTGAAAAACTTACCTTTTAAACTAAAGTCTTAAATCTATAAGACAAAGATTAAATAATACCCAAGACAAAGTAGTACGATTGTTTGGTTTCTTCCATGCACATTCGAGAAAAGCCAAGAATTCCAAAGTTTTTTGGAATGGTTGAGCATGTTAGAAAGGTATACATCAATCATCAGGACTGTGGAAAAAAGGATTGCCGGTGAGAAGAAAAAATAAACAGTGATAATCCATTATTTTCAAGATTCTTCCTTCCATTTGTGGAAGACGAATGACAGGGACAGTTCTTGAAATAATGCCTAAGACGAACAATCCAATTCATCTATTTAGCTAAAACAAAATTAGAATAGACTGTTAAAGGAATTATAGAGAATAATTTCCCATTTGGATTATCTTTCCAAGATATTAGTTAGATTTTATGAAATAAAAATTATAATATATGATTGTAAAGGAAAATTAAATTTAAGATATATAATATTTTAATAATTTATGATAGTGATTGAGATTTTCTGGTAGTTATTTATTTTTTAAAATAAATTATTACATAAAATTACTTTAATTAAATAAATATATATTTACTTAGCAAATAATCAATTTAGATACATGTGTAATTTTTAAAAATTAAATATAATTTATTATAAAAGTTTAAATTAATTAAATGTAAAGGTATATCTCTCTTAAATTGATTCAAATACTAGGAATTCATTTGTCATGATATCATTTATGAACTCATTATTGATTTAGAAATCTGAATTTATATTTTCCTTGTTCTACACTTTTACAAGTGTGGACTTGAATTGTATGACCATATTTGAACCTAAACCTCATAGGCCTAATCTTGAAGGTTTATGTCATCTAAAAAGTATTTTCCTCTTTGTTTGATATATAAATTTGGCAAGGACTTGGTCATATTTAGAAATAGTTTTGGGTCCATTTGCTAAATTATAAGGGCCATATTTTTCTTTGTTACACCTCTAGATGGACTGATTCAACAATGATGAACTAAGGTTGAGAATAAAAAGAAAACATGTATTATGTGATGTAACTGAAAGTAACAAAAATTATAAAAATATTACACAATAGAATATCAACTCCTTATTATTCCTTTATTGTTGTCATTACTAAGAAATTACAGTATTTAAATACAATTAGTAGGCCTCAAATTTTTGAATGTTATTTTTTCTCCTACTAACACCTAAAAGTATTACCACAAAAAAATAGATGTACGGAATCTTGAAAGTATAATTTAGAAAAAATGGTTTGTTTTTAACAATTTTGTATTTAAGCATGGGTGTGCCTAAAGATTACCCAACATCTCCTACACAACTCTCTCACCACTAGTTTCAATAGCTCTCCCATGTTCTCTACACTAAAAAATGAAAGAGATTATAAAGCCTCCATGTCGTACTAAAAAATAATGAAGTATAATAACAACACATGGCTACACACATGGTGATCATAATAGCTCCACAAAAATCTAAACTCTAATGTCAGGTGAACATGATCATCTAGGAAAAACATAAAACTAAAGAGAGAGCCTACAAATCAAATCTATGTAGCATGTACTTCTACCAACATGTCTAAGTGTTCAAGTTATTACAAGTATGATCTCCTTCATAAAATCACAAATAGAAAGGCATTATCAACATTCAACCATATACTAACTACGATGCAAGCTTCTCAAAATAAAAGAGAGATCAAACTAAATAATCCATTCCCAAAACCAATATAATAAGACAAAATACATTATCTACACTTCTCAAATATTCCCTCTAGAACTAACATCCAAAGTTAAAGACTCATTCCCATGACAAGACAAAGGAAAATTAACCATGCTAAGCAATGTTCAAATAAGCTCCCTAGAACTAAAATTCATAGCTCAAGACTCATTCCCATGAGAAAAAAAAGGTGAGGAATATATATCAAATGATTCACCACCAAGAGGACCAAGCATGAGGAATTTGATTGCTCCTCCAAGAAACACCAAGCCACAATGACTCTCTAAGAACAATCTCCTAAATAGGTCCATTTTGAACTTGTATCCAACCTAAGTGTAGGCTCCTTGCTCTTCTTGTTAAAACCTCATTAAAGATTAAAATCACGAAACATAATCTCCAAGAATAATAGATCTCCTAACCTCACCATATACAATAATATTTGAACATTCTTTGTAGATTCGACATTTGATGTAACTAATTTTTATTTCTTCAATTTATAGTTATGATTTGGAGAAAAGGTGTTTCATAAACAATAATTTTTTAACATTTTTTATAGATTCATGGAACTTTGAAAGTAACCGATCCATTTTCTAGTCCATTTCATCTATTTAAAAAAATGTAATTATAAATTTGGTAGATTTGAATAACTCAAAGATCAAACTACACAATTTATTAAATGAAATGAAGAAGTTAGCTACATCCATTCCCTACATCTTAAAACAATTCTAAAAAATAATCATAGAAAAATAATACATTATTTTTTGATAACTCTATAATATAAGAACTATTTCCTAGCTTACAAAATATTACATAAGAAGAATACATTTAAGACAAATCGGTAATTATCTTCATATCATGAGATTAATTTTCAATATGACACTTCACACTCAATCATAAGAACATTATCATTAATGTCAAATATGTTAAACAATAATCAACACATTTCAATGAGAAGGTATAAGATAGTTTTTCCCAATCAATTATTTATTATTTCCACATTTCTATTCATTGCATGTACTTATATACTCCAACAATTATGTGTTGACAACCAGCTCAATACAAATTTTGCATGGAGCAAGTGGACTACAAAAATAAACAATAGATTTCTATTACTTGGGCCACGACTAACTCCCTATGTCAAATTAACTATGATGTACTTGTCATATGGTACTATCCATGATTTTCTATGTCAAGCTACTATCTATCATGAATGATCTAAAACTAGTATTTGTATTTAATATATTTTACGGGTCTAAATACAAACCTCAATTGTATAATTACCTGTTAATACTAATAATTCTCTACCAAATAATTATTTTTATATACTTAGCATAAAAAATATTTACTATGTTGTATCAATTCTCTAGTTTTTCTAAATATTATACTCTATTATTTTCTATTGGTACAATAATATATTGTTTTTTGTACAAACTCTTCTACAAAACTTTTGAAAATTTTATAATTAAAACTTCTTATAGTATCATGAATTCACAATTTATTTTATTGTACTAACAATTATTTTTAATTTATATCTAAGTGATAATTTTTTGATACATTTCAAGTATACTTGTAGTTTGGATTTGTCATGTAAATATATTGTTAGTATTTATCTCATTTGTGTCATGTTTTAACTGGCAATTTATGCCTAGTTGTAAGATTATATTATTTGTCAATATTTACATGGATATTTTGATTTAACCACAACCAAACGATCTTGAGAGAGACTATCTAACCATGCATCTCATTCAAATTAACCCACATAAAATATAACATACCAAAAAACAACCTAAATATACAACAAATATGACACAAGATATACCCTAAAAAAATCAATGAGAGAAAAATAGCCAACCTTTGAAATATTCCTGGACACATATTATTAAATCCTCAAACACATTATATTTGGTGGCCCAATCAACCCTTAGAAACCATTGTTGCACTCTTGTATTGGCCCAAATCTCACGAACCTTGAACATGATGACACCCCCACATTTGTGCAACACATTCTCTAAACTATAAGACCTAGTAAGCATTTACAATGAAATGTGATGACTTCTTCAATAATCCCCAAGTGATTACACATAAACATACAAACATAACCCAAAAAATAAAATTGATGCAAGTTAGACCCCATACTTCATGGATCCTCTTACATCACATTTACTTAAAGTAATGAAAAAATTAAATGAAAAGGGACAACATACTAATTTTACAATTACACATAAATAATATACATTAAAAATAGTAAGTAGTGATCCTATTTTAAAGAAGAAAATAATTTTAAGGACTAACTGATTAAACCCAATCCAAATAAAATAAGGAAATAATATTTCAACAAGAGAAAAGTCTTGAATTGAGTGAAATTAATGTGAATCGTCAAAACATTGGGAAAGTGATTGTCATGAAGAAGTCGAATTAACAAGGGAAAGATCATCATTAGATTATTATTTTTAATGACATATTATGGACTTTGAGAGGAATAACTTTGTGGAAACATTTATGTCATGTTGATGAAGGAATATAACATAGTTGATTTACTTCTTCAACATAGAAACATGTGATGAGTGTTATGTATGTTAAATGAAGTAAGATTTTTTTCACAAAAAAGAATCTTCAATCCATGTTGGAATGCCTTGCCTTCAAGAATACTAATTAAATGAAGTCCAAATCTCTTTGGAAAAAAGGCAATATAGTCTTGGCCTCCAACAAAGAGATTAAATTAGATTAGACTTTCAAAACATAGAAATATGTGGCAAGTGTTATCTAAGTTAAATGAATTCCATACTATTCCATTTCATGAAGAAAAATCTTCAATTTATTTTGAAAAATCTCATCTTTTGAAATACCAATTAAATGAAATCCACATCTCATAACAAACAAAACAATGAGATCTTAATATATGATAAAAATATTAAATAAAAATAAACTTCTAAAACAAAAAAAAATATAATAAATGTTATGTAAATTACATAAAATTTGTACTCTTCCACTCAAGAAAAATCTTGATGTATTTTGAAAAATCTGACCTTAAATTAAACTAAATTATTAAATCTCTAAGATAGAGATCAAATGATACCGAAGACAAAGTAATGCAAATGTTTGGTTTCTTCCACACACATTCGAGGAAAGCTATTGGTTTTTTGGAATGGGTGAGAAGGTTAGAGAGGTATACATCAATCAACAAGACTATGGAAAAAGGATTATTGGTGAGAAGACAAAAAAAAGAGGGATTGTCCATTACATTTAAAATTCTTCCTTCCATTTGTGGAAGACGAATTACAAGGACTGTTTTTGAAATAATGCTTGAGAGGGGTTCATCTTGTGTAGACAATCTAATTCATCTATTTCTCAAATGGGTTATCTTGCTTATCCACAACGCAACCAACAAGACTGGAAAAAGGATTGTCAGTGATGCATTACTTTTCTTGCTTCTAAATTTTAATTCCATGTTCAACTTTTAAGAATCCCACCAAATTCAAATTTAACATTAAATTCTAACCCTTTTTGTGGTCTCCACAATATCCCCTAAATCTCCTCATTAGGTGTTTATCAAGTTAAATGATTTATATATACTTACTGATTGGTATCCTAATCTTCTCCTTAGGTTTTTTTATCACTTGTGGAGTCATTGCTTAGTAGTCAAATTCATTTTTTATATCTTCAAAAAGTCCAAATGTATTGGTGGAGATTTAAAATATGTATATAACTTTGTAATTATTGTGTTCATGCATATATTTGAGACTGGTCTCTATAATGGGGTTATCTCTTGATTTGTGATGTATTATTAAAATTATCTTTGACAATAGTTGTCAATTCACTAGTTTTCCCATTTAATTTCATAGTCCTTTGGTTGATCAAGTGATTAGTCTTTGGGATTTTTAACTGAGTTTTTGGTGCTTGATTTGTAATTGTGCAATTTAATCCTAATTTAAGGGTGAAATACTATTGGTGTTCATTCCAATCAACTTTATCCCCATTACATCATTATTATGAACAAAATCATGAGCCTTAGTGACCCATAGTATCAAGGAGCACAAAGCTCCATGCCCTATTACCAATGTGGCTCTACATGGCCTTAGTCTTCAATATTTGACTAACCTTGTTAACAACCTTAACATATTTAACCAATTGAATATGTGGCATGTTCTTAATGGGTAGCAAGTAAACTAAGCCCAATAACCAAATTAAATGGTGCATATTTCTTTTTGGACACTAGACCCCCCACCATTTATCTTAGGCTACATACACACCTATTGTTAGATTGACAAGGCTCTTAATTATCTAGATTGAGCCATGTTGTAGCTCAACTATTATTTTATTTTCTTAGGTAAGTGAATGGAAATGGGGAACAAAAATAATGTCATAAGTGAACACTTAATTCTAAAAATCAATTTAACCTAAACTTAGATGAGTGATTCAAGATGTGTACATTCAAAATCTGAAGATGTATTAAGAATAAGAATTGTAGTTCTCTGATTGTAGTTTCTAAACTACTAACTATTTTTAAAAAAGATTAAGATTAAGGGATTAAAATACTAGGCACATACAAAAGTGTTCCTATTTTTTATCAATATATAACTTAGTCTAGTGTGCACTTGCTTATTTGTCTTTTTGTAATAGGTAATTTTATAAACCATTTAGTAGAAATATCTAGATAAGATTGAATACTACAAATATAGTATTTACATTCTTAGTAACAAGTGAAATGGATCTCTCAACAATAACCACATTCACAAGACCAAATTTTTTGGCCTCCCCCAAGAACATAAACATGTCTATCTTGATGCATTTATCAATCCTATCAGTACACGAACATGCAAACTTAACATACAATCTATTGATTCTCTAATTAAACTCATTCCTACTACTTGTCGAAGAAGTTAGACTTATTCTCATCAATTTATAATTATTTTCTTGTCAAAATGTCGAAGATGCAAATCTAAGTGTCCATCCATCAATCTACATTCAATAAAATAATCATTTAAATTAATTTCTCTTGTTTACTCTTACATCCATAGGTTTACTAGTCTAATATCTTTAAATCAAATATTCTACTTATCAAGTAGGAGGGGATGATTTCAGTGGGTGAATATAGTAATTGGCTACTTTAAATTTCTTTACCAACATATTTAATAGGATAAGATTTATTTTGAACTTATTGTGATGTTAGATTAGTGGAGCATATTCTACTTGCAAAGAAGGGAGGAATGATTCTAAGGGCTGATTTTCTAATTGTTAATATTTTTTTACTATATAGTTAACAAAATAAGGGTTATCTTGATTTTTGTTGTGACATTAGATTAGTGGAACATATTCTTCCTATGAATCAAGTAATCATGACTGGTGGACAACAATTTCCTTATTTCTATTTTCTTTTCTTTTCCAATATAAGTAATAGGATAAAATCTTGTAATGCCCCGCCAAGTGACCTTAAAGGAAGTTGCAATTAATGTCATAAGCGAACCAATTTTTTTTTTTATAAAGTGCATTTAACATACACATTCACTTAATAATTAACAACAACCTCTAAGGCTACAAGGTTAGGATCATCTAAACCCACACATACACATTACATAAAACCATAGCCTTATGAACTTTATGAAATAAACTTCATACATCATAAGAATACCACATAACATAATAAGATAATCAACCAAGGTATAATCTCATAATCATTATCTTAATCCAATAGTTACATCACTCATTCCCATAATGAGACAATAGAACAAATGTATTACAATTACATAACTCCACCTCATAACAAAAGAGGGATAAAATATCTTATACAAATTGAAATATTACAATGCAAGAAATTACAATAAGAACCGCGAGCTGTCCATCTGGATGTCTCACCACCAAGTACTGCAGATAGATGGGGACCCAACGGTTTTGGTGCATGTTCCATCCAACCAATGTGGTACCCGAAGGCCCACCCCCCATGCTAGGAGATAGTAACAAGGTAACATGGAAAAAGATCTACAACCACTAACCAAAGGCAGACTCATACTGACTCATACTGATATAACCAAGCAAATGAACTAATAAGTACAACTCAATCACCATGCAAGTACAAATCAAGTACAACTCCCACATCACTGACATAGATCATATTGCTTCCAGCCATATTATTAATCAAGTATGTTCATAGAACCATACACATAAAACAAAACCAACTGTTGTCCTAGATAGAGTGTCATCGCATAGTAGTCATGAGATCTCCTCTGGGCATTCTTCATAGGCTCCGGCACAAGTAATCTTGGTGGCCTCAACCGAATCCCGACCCTCATGCTCACTCATGTGGAATCAACTATCTCTCGTATGAACAAGATAGTTGATCTTGCCATTCCAAGCCTTCCCACTCATCCCAAGTCTAAACAAGCCCTTGTGTCTATGAGTGAGGTAAAATTATCTTGATTAGTGAGAAGTTAGTCCTAATCTTCTAAGTACATTACTTTAATTATCACTTGTTTAAATCACTCCTGAAGGTTATCCAGTTTACCTCTTTGGGCTCTGGCGCCTAATAGAAGCCACTCTTCTATTCAACAACACACACCCAAACAATCCACCAAGGGAACCACAAGTGCATACCAACTAGGCATCATAATCCACTCCAACACAAGGAGGATACAAATAATAGAACTCACTCCAAACATGTTGGAGGCAACAAACACATAGTCCACTCCTTTCACAGGAGGCAACAAGATGAAACCACATAGCAAGGTCACTCCATACAAGGAGACACGGATCCCATAATCCGCTCCTAAACCAAGGAGGTGCAAACATCCCCATTCATGAAAACCGGGTAAAACTAAAAAGACGCCATGCACTACCCAAGGGAAAACAACTGAATGGCATAAAGATTCAACAACCCTTATCCTCTAAGCTCTTCTGGAAGACTTATAATTTAGGACTAACACTAAATTCCAAAACCCACAATTCAACTTGACGACATAGCAACAAAATCATTCAAGTCATTAATCAATCTAATATTTGGATTTCCTAAATCCATATTCTTTCAATAGGTAGTGTTGACAAAATCAAAGACACGATAACTAGATCATCTAAAATAATCATAACCCCTATTTCCCTTTTCATTATTGGAAATCTAAAACAATTAGACTTACTTCCCTTTACTAATTACAGAGAATTAAATCCTTTAAGATAATCATGAGGAAGATACTACTTTTGGATATACTAAATCCATATCTCAATTCATTACGTAATTCATTATATCGATAAAACTGAATTAAGAATTCATCTTTTCAGATAGGGGAGAAATTACACTACTATTTAATTATCTAATTGCTCTTAACAAAATAAGTATTTTCAACTATAACTCAAAACATTTCGCTTTAAATTAAATAACCAATTGCCCTTGCAAATTAAATCATTAATAAAATTAATCAAATTAACATTTGGTCTCTTCCATAACTTATTGTGTTAAAATAAGATCAAAATTTGGACTATAACCCAATATCATATATATATTTTTCCAATTAAATCAAATTAATAATTGGACCTTTTACACATGAATTTAAATTTCACAATTAAATTTTAAATTATGCATTCTTTAAATCAAATATTTAACTCCTTCAATTAAACTTTAACATGCTATTTTAAAATAAACAATAATTTCCCCATATGTTTATAATTTTATTTCCACTAATCGAATATACAAATTTTATTTAAAAATAATATAAATAAATATAATACTTTAATATTATAAATTATAATATAAAATATTATTAAATAATATTTTAATATTATAATAACAATACATAAAATATTAATATTTATAAATATCAATTTATTATTATTTTATTCTCAGAGCAGCCATGGAAAAAAACTTAATAGTAGTCTCATGTTTCAAGCATAACTCAAAAATTACGATCTGGGTATTTGCGATTTTTTGACAGGGATAAGAAATTTTCAAAATGCAAAAAATCTTTAAATTTCCCGACAACCCAGTTTTTGGAAGTGGAGTTATAGGCGACGCAACCAGACCATTTTACTATGAAAAACATAACTATCCTGCAGATTTTAAAATCCGATTTTTAATAATAAACAGAGGGTTTCATTTTCTAAAAACATTCTAAGTGCATTGTTCAATCTCTATGTTTGATTTCAATAACAACATAATCGATTTCCCCAAATAATTTAAATTCAACTGAGGTTTTCACAATTTTCACTCAAAAATTTTCACAAGCAAAGGCTGTAAATTCATTTAATTTTTTTCTCCTAATATCAAATTTGTTTTCTAAAATAGATTTAACAAACAAATCTTTAATCACTACTATTTAAAAAAAACAATCAAGAACAGTAAAAAAAAAAGAGGAAAACCTAGTACAAGAAGCTACAGGAATAGATGAATTACTGATGCAAGCCTCCTCCAAAGATTTCCTGAATTTTCTTCAATCCTCCAATGAATCCAACCCAAAACCCAACAAATGCAAACAATCTTTCCTTCAATCAATTCTATAATCAAAACCTTCTTCAAACCCTTGTGCAAATTTTCCAAAATTTCTTCTCTGCTGTAAAAATGTATTTTTCCTAAAGACTTTTCTGCCCTAAAATTAAAACATGTATTCCTTATAAATCAAAAATACCTAATTCACATTACATGCAAATTAGATATTTCAATTTCAATTTCAATTTTAATTTCAATTTCAATTTCACTTTTCGAAAACCCACTTTCAATTTAAAATGCAATTTCAAATAATAAATTAATTTCCAAAGTTGCAACTAATTTTCCCAAATAAACATTTAATTACAATTTCTAATTTAATTCCCACACGCTTAAATTAAATTCCAAAATTAATTTTAATTCTTTTATTTCCTTTCATTCTCTTGCATCACGTTTAATTAATTAATTTAATTATTTAATAACTAAATTCAACCCCCATGGATTAAATTTAATTAATTAAATAAATTAAATATAATTAATTAATTTAAATATAAACTTTTATCCACATTGCATTATTTAAATTAAATAACCATCAACATGATTTAAATGCAATTATTCTAAATATCTATTTCCAAATCAATAATCCTTCAAAATTAAATAACATTAAAACAAGACAGACAATGGCTCGACACACACGACTGACGACACACTAAGGCTAGGGTGTAAACTCGACACATGTTACCTAACTACTATCTCCCGTTCAACTTAACCGTTGGATCGACACGCTCAAACCTGTGAAACCAGGTGGAGTCGATGTCATGTACCTGCAATCCTGCAACCAAGTAAACAACATCATGCAATATATCTAGCATATAATACACACCGTGAAGAAGGAATTACGGATTCACAGGGTGCTCACAAGTGAGTGATGCGAACTCGTCTTCTTCACCAATACACTCATCGAAACTGACACTTCCATCATAATTCCAATAATCTCATAATAACATCTCATGTTAACTCCACAACATCATTAATCTATAATGCATGTGAAACAATAATCAGATAACTACATCCCACAATAATAGTTATCGCTCAATAGTAGCGATCAAAACATCATAACAAAATGTATCCAGTATCAAAGTAACTGCAAGCAAACATAGCATAAAACAAGTTGAACAAGAAACAAAATGGAGGGGTATTATAGTTAACAAAATAAGGGTTATCTTGATTTTTGTTGTGACATTAGATTAGTGGAACATATTCTTCCTATGAATCAAGTAATCATGACCAGTGGACAACAATTTCCTTATTTCTATTTTCTTTTCTTTTCCAATATAAGTAATAGGATAAAATCTATCTAGAAATTTGTGTGGTATGAAATTAGTGGACCATAATCTTCTTGTGATGTTGGTAGTGATGATTTCAGTCCCTAATATTTTCTAATTCTATTTTTAATTTCTATTCTAATATGAGTAATAAGATAAGGGCTATTTAGAAATTCCTATGATATTAGGATTGTGGAGCATATTATGCCTATGGAGCAAGTAGAGTTAAGATTTTAGTGGCTAGCATTTATGAATTGGTCATTTTTATGTCGTAAGAGTTATTTGAGAATTCTTGTTATGATACATTACATAAAATATTCTATTTTTGATAATTTTAGTAATTAATATTCTCTATTGGATTCTTTTTTATTATTTTATAATCTTAAAACCTATCTATAAATTCCTATGATATTAGATTAGTGTATGATGGTTCAAGTCCACCATTGGGCATAGAATTCACAATTTTATCTTTGATAATGGGTCCATCCATTATTAGGTATCATTTTCTACTTTTTATTCTTAATGATGGGATTAGTTAAGGCACTATTTAATTCAAGATATTTTTCTTGTTAACCATAAAGTGTGTGATGATGGTTGTAATACATATTCTCAAACTATTGGAAATTAATATTATAGGAATTAATGGACAACTCTTATCCTAGTATGATAGAGAGTAAACCAACCTAGAATCTAAATGGTAGATAAATTGATTTTTCATACAACTAGTGTATTTGTGTAAGGATGGAATGTTAGAAATGATTTTTTCTTTTTCTAATATTGTTGTGTAAGGCCTACTTTATATAGTGAATAAAATTTTGGAATGTTTTATGTAGTTTGTGTACCTCTAAATTTGTGTAAATAAATTGGCTTGAGGCCTAGTTAACTTGGAGCCTTGTACAAGATCAAAACTTAATATAATACAAAAATATGATATGTATAAGTAAAATTAATGAAAAAATGTTACTTTTAAAAAAAGGAGGTTGCATACCCTTTAAAGACATCTTGGTTCTAGGTTCATGATCCAAATAGTCTATTTTATCTTCTTTAAACTTTAATATTTTCTTCTTTTATTTTGGATTTTATTCTCAATTAAAATCTTTAGTTTCTAATTAAAATCATTCCTTTAAGGAGCACAATATTCTAGTAAAGTGGCCTTTTTCCTCACCTAGTATTTCTTTTATTTCATTAGAAAATTTTCCTCATTAGAATAAATATTGGAAGCATTATTTCACCATGTAGCCTTTGCTTTCCCTTTGCATCAAGGACATTCCAAAAAGGTTGTCTCATAAGGGAAAATTAATATTTTCTAATGGTCTTATGAAAATGTACAAATTTTCTCTTTTAACAAATATTGATTAAAAACTAAGCTTTTAAGAGGAAGCTAGAGGTTTCATCATTAAACCAAATGATTTTGGATTTATATACATTGTCAACTTCAAATTTATTTAGAAAGGCTTTTAAAACATATAGTATCAAGATACCTTACCCAAAATCCACCAAATTATTCTCTATTAAAATAGTTATTTTATGAGGTGAATGGTAGAAATCAGTCAAATATTAAAGATTGTACATAAGCATATTTTTTATCTGTAACCTATCAAACTATACTTAGGTGTTTGATATTCTCAACTTGAACTATATGTATCTTTTCTTGGATTATAATATTTTCAAAAATTAATTAAAATGGATAGAATCTTTCCTCTTACTTGTAATTGTAACTCAGTTATTTTCCTAAAATATAAATTTGCTAAAAATAGCGAAGTGGAAATATTAAAAGTTAAGATTTGATATAATAAAGTTTTGATTAAAGGGTAAAAATAGGTTTTGAAGGGACTCAAAACCCTTTACTTCAAAATATTGTTGCTACTACAAATGGCACAGTGAATTTACATTAGCCAACCAACAACCAATAAACAACAGACTAACAGACCAAAACTAGACACAAATAGTAGAGAGAAACTATTTCAAAATTTTCAAGGTGTTGGCCACCTCCATCTCCTAATTGTAGTTTAGGTTGACCATCGATAGTAATTCATTATTTTCTTCCTCAAACATCTTCCTTCTTATGCTACCCCTTATCCTGACACTTGGACCCTTTTCCTCATCTTTCACTTACTTCTTACCCTTCTCTTTGGTGGATGAATCCTTCACCTAATGCCCAACACTAATCTAATCCTCCTTGAGATTACTAAGCTTTTCCATAAGAATTTTAAGGGAATTTTCACTATTCTTGATTGATATAATAAAGTTAATAGTAATATATATAATTATGGAAAGTTTTGAATTTTAATACTTTTGTATAAAATAAATTTTTAATATATATATAAAATGGAGCAGAGCGGTGGATGCACGGGTGGAGCAGAGAATGCGAAAAATGCTAGGGTGGCGAAGGAAAATGCAAAGGGGTCAGCTCTGAAAGGCACGTCTTGGGGCAGTTGGGTGGATGAGGCTATTAGGGAGTATGAAGCCTTGCATCAGGAAGAGGGCCACAAATCCCAATGGGTGTATACCAATGGAGAATGGATCGATCGTTGCCACCCACACTACCGGAAGCAACCTCCTGTCCAACAGAAGGATAATAGCAATGGCCGCAGTCGACATGATACGCCATCCATAACAATAAAAAATGACTGGTGCAAGAACAAAGTATGGAAAGATATGCGGCCTAGGCCTCGACCCGCAAGGAATAATCCCAAACAAAAGGAGAAGGTGAATCATAGCAAGCCCAACCGGGTGGTGGATCAAGAGAAGATGAACCAAACACGGGATCAAGCCCAAAACCCTAGTAGATTGGTAGAAAAGGATATTCCTACAATAGACGTATCCTAAGAAATAAATTATGATGCAAAGATCTTAGGGGACTTGGCTATCATCTTCCACTTTATTGGGGGCAACCCTAGCAGGTTAGCAATCAAAGAATGGATAACAGAAAAATGGCAAACAAAAGTTCTACTCCGTTTCCTCCCGAAAAACTGTTTTGTGGTGGTATTTGCCGATGAGGAAACTAAGAAGGAAATCACTGATGGCATGGTGTGGCACAAATACAATCTCCCACTATACATGCAACCCTGGACTCATAACTTTGATCCAACTATGTTGCAGCCCTATGACAAAATGATATGGATTTGCCTATATAATCTCCCATTTGATTACTGGAATGGTGAATGCTTGGAAAAAATCGGGAGAATGCTAGGGACACTAATTGACATTGACATGGATATCATTGATGTAGATTTATACAAATTTTCTAGGATAAAGCTTGCGGCTATAAACACATTACCCCGGTCAATCAAATTGCAGGTTGATGGAGAAATCTGGAACCAAAAAATTGAGGTAGAAGAAGAAAAATGGTATTGTCTTAGATGTGGCTCAAGATCACATAATGAAATAATGTGCAAAGAAATACTAGGGAAGGCTCAGCTTAGGAAAGATGCAAAGGCAAGAAAAGAAGGGTCAAATAGTATCCAAATCATTCCCTTTTCCCCAAGCCTGGTTATGTTTGACTTAAAGAATGCAAAGGAAGAAGAAGCGCCAGAGACGAGCACAAAACAAAGCAAGGGAAAGGATCCTGAGTCAGAAGATCCCTTAGAGGAAATGGCTCAACCTAACCTTAGGGTGGAAGCAAGTTTGGAGGAACCAACAGTTATCCAACACTCAGACTCAGAATAAGAACCTAAGGACGAGCTAGATATCATTGATGAGAGAAGCATATCACAATTAGCAGCTACTCACCTTGGTATGGGTAAAATTGGCAAACAAGGAAAAACAAGAGGAAGGAAATCATTCAAAACGCTAAGAGAAGAAGAAGCGGTAGCAAGAAGCTATCCTAGCATCAGGGAATTTTTAAGTACCAAGAGAGGTATTGCCTCTCTTGGGAAGCAATGAAGCTCACCACCTAGAATGTGAGGGGCCTAAAGGCCCGTGACAAGGGATGCCTAGTTAGGAATCATCTCCAATCATGTACAAGCGAGATCATTATCCTACAAGAGACCAAGTTGTCACAAAATGAGGCAGAATTTTTCCTAAATTACATTAAGTCTTGGAATGGATTTTTCCAAGAATCAGAAGGTGCCTCAGAGGGCATTGGACTGATTTGGAAGGAAACAATGATATTAGTGAAAGTTCTTCATTCTCAAACGAATTGGTTAGCGACAAAATTCTACAGTATGGATCTTAACCGAACATTCCTGCTCATTAATATTTATGGTCCGATTGGAACAAATGAGATTGAAACACTCTAGAAGGAGGTCCTAGAATTCACAAAGCTCCATTTGGAATCAAGCATCATCATTGGTGGTGATTTCAATGCCATCTTGGAAATATCAGAGAAAAGTGGCAGGATAAGGAAGGAGTCCCAAACTATGATTGATTTTAGATCATTTGTGGCAAGCTCAGGGTTAGTAGATTGTCTGACCACGAATGGAGTTTTTACATGGATGAACAGACACAAGGATTTCATGGCTATCTCAGAAAGGTTGGATAGGTTCTTGATATCCCCTGAGTTGCAGAACATTTGTCCCATCATCGAAGTACGCATTTTACCAGTGTCCTTATCAGATCACTTCCCTGTAGAACTCTACATAAGTAAAGACCCGGAACTGAGGAAACCAACTTTCAAGTTTATGAATGTGTGGTGGTGATATGAAGGGCTCCCGAGCCTTTTAAAGAAGTGGTGGACGGAGTGTCGAATTGGGGGCTCAATCAACTTCAAATTCATGAAAAAACTGTAGTATTTAAAGGAGAAACTTAAGGAGTGGAACAAGATACATTTTCTGAACATATTTTCAAGAAAAGAAAGGGTTGAGATTGAATTACATGCACTAAATGAGAAAGTGATAGCAGAAGGAATGAGGAATGAGGAATTTGTGTGAGAAAAGAACTAAAATCAGAACTTGCGAAACTACTCAAAAAGCAAGAAATCTATTGGAGGGAAAAATCAAGAGAATTATGGATCAAGGATGGGGACTCAAATTCAAAATTCTTCCATGCCTCAATTTTGGCCCGAAGGGTGGCAAAAAAAGTGGAATCAATTCAGTTCCAGGATGGCAGCTTGAAGTCTGGCAGTTCGGAAGTTGGCCTGGAAGTGGTCAAGTTTTTCAAAAATCTACTAGGCGACCAATCTAAGGTTGATAGGGAAGGGAGTATATTAGAGACAATAGAAAGAAGGGTGAGCGAAGAGGACAACGTAATGCTTGAAGAACCGGTCTCATTGGAGGAAGTTAGGACAACCCTTTTTGAAATGCACCCTGACAAGGCCTCAGGACTGGATGGATTTCTAGCCAAATTCTTCCAAAAATGTTGGGGATTTCTTGGGAGAGATCTATCGTCAGTAGTAGAAGAATTCAGAAACACAAAAATATTCATCAAAGATCTTAACAATTCGGTAATCACACTTATCCCCAAAAAAGTAGAATGCAAGTCATTTGGCGACTATAGGCCAATATCTCTCTGCAATATAGTTTATAAGGTGATTGCCAAAGTTTTGGAAAATAGGCTCAAGAAGCTACTCAAGAGAATTATATCCCCTGAACAGACCGGCTTTGTGCCAGGTAGAGAGATCTCAGAAAGCATCCTGCTTATCAACGAAGTGATACAATCACTAAAAACAAGTCATAGTGTTGGAATGGTAATTAAATTAGATGTTAATAAGGCCTACGACAAAGACTCATGGGACTTCTTGTTAAAGGTCATAGACCACATGGGTTTCAGTAACCATTGGTGCTCATTAATCAAATAGTGCATCTCCACAGTAAGATTCTCAATTTTAGTCAATGGTTCGCTCCATGGTTTTTTCGTAGGAACCAATGGTCTACGCCAAGGGGACCCCATCTCACCTTCATTATTTGTTATCATGCTCGAGGCTTTGAGCAACACAATCAAAAGAAGAAGACAACTGGATGAGTGGTGTGGAACCATTGCAGCCCCAAATGTGGAACCGATCACTCACTCACAATTTGTCAATGATACAACCCTATTCAGGGAAGCAAATACCAGGGAGGAAAACTACATCAAAGTGACACTAACAGAATATGAAGCTCAGTTGAGACAACAAATGAGCAAGGATAAATCAAGAATATACTTTTTAACACCAAGGCCAAGGTTCAGAATGCCATCTCAATCACATTGGGATACCAAATTGATAAATTACCTGCTAAATTTTTAGGGGCCCAAGTTTTTGAGGGCGCATGCAGGTCAAAACATTGGGAGGAGGTGGTGAGAAGATGAAAAAGAAAAACATAGTCTTGGAAAAACAAATGGCTAACTTTGGTTGGGAGGATCACTATGGCTAAATCAGTCATCTCTGCAATCCCAATATACACACTTGCCTGCTACGAAGCCCCAAAGTAAATACAAGGAGATATAGAGAAGGTCCTTAAGAGATTCTTGTGGGAAGGATCGAAAGAAGATAAGAAAATACCCCTTATCAGTTGCAAAACTGCTTGCAAGCCAAGAATAGAGGGAGGTGTGGGACTAAGAAAAATTGGGAGGCAAAACTTGGCGCTGGGTGCCAAGTTGATTTGGAAAATGTATCGACAACCAGAAAAACTTTGGTGCCACATAGCTCAGAATAAATACCTAGGTAATGAGTCCCCAACCAAGATACTCACAATTGAAAATATTCAAGGTGGCTCAGCCATTTGGAAATTCATTAGAAGCTTTCGCCCTTTGATCACAAGCCATATCACATGGAAAATCGGTAATGGTCAAAGGGAAAGGTTTTGGGCTGACTCATGGAACGGATTCAGGAGCCTTGTAGAACAATTCGAATTAGATCAGGAGATGGACCGACTAGAAGGTGATTTTGGTTCAGAATTAGCCATGCATGTCAACTGGGAAGAAACAGGTGATGGAGGGAGAGCAAAATGGAAAAACCTGTTGAATGCACAACTACAACAAGCTAAATGAAAGGAAATTATAGATGAACTAAACAAGGGGGTGGTTTGTGTTTCCAAAGAAGAAGATACCATTGTTTGGTGTGGAGGAAAATCGAGCGAATACACAGCTAAAATTGGATACCAAATATAGATAGAAACTGGTGCAAGAGTAGACTGGATGGAAAAACTATGTTGAGATCAAGTGGTGCTCCCCAAAGCTGGCGTGTTCCTCTAGGTAGTTTTCCATAAAAGATGCCTAATGATGGAAAGATTAAAAAGACTCGAAATCGCGGGCCCCACCCAATGTGTATTGTGTGAACACGAAGTGGAAGAAGTGGATCATTTGTTCCTTTCTTGTCCCATGGTGACAGTTTGTTGGGATTGGCTCCAGAAAACATTCCAAATGCAAGGCCCCAGACTAGAGAAATTGACTAACTTCCTTAACACTTGGCAATTTGGAAACAAATATGGATATTGGCAGAGCCTATGGATTTTAGTGCCCTCGATGATTGTTTGGCACTTATGGAAAGAACGTAATCATAGAATCTTCAAAGGGGAAACTCTTGACTGTAATAAGCTGCTAGACTGGATAAAAGAGGCAATAATTGAGGTGGAAAATAATAGGACAAGGCTGAGAAAAAAATTGCATCTCACAAAATGGGATGAAGGGATTCAAAAAGAGTGGTCTAAGCTAAGAAGACCAAGAGTGGGGCCACCTGGGGGTGACAAAGTGGATAGAAGGATGGTACACTGGAAGGGGCCATTGGTGCTTCCCCGGAAGTTGAACTTCGATGGGGCGGTAAAGGGAAATCCTGACACCGCTGGGCTGGCTGCCTCATCAGAAACTAGGTGGGTCAATGTGTCTGGGTGGCCTCTAAATCATTAGGAGTATGCACTAACAACATAGCTGAGCTGGAGGTGCTAATGATTGGCTTGCAGCTATGCATCAATAAAGAGATTAAATCAGTTGAAATTGAAGGTGATTCATTGGTATGCATCCAAGCTATAATCAACGGTCGATCACCAAGTTGGCAGATTGACAACTGGGTCACCCAGATAAAGGTCCTTCTTGTAAATTGGATAACTATAGGATCAGAAATGCTTATAGAGAAGCCAACAAAGTAGCTGACTGTCTAGAAAATGCAAGATTCTGGAAAGTAGAAGGACAAATAATCAATTCAAATCCTGAGCATTGGGTAGGACTCAAAGATCTGGTTGAATATGATTCGGGGAAGTACCAACCAAAATCCCAAGAGGGATGCGGTGATCGTCTCTATCTTATCCACGCGTAACCCACACTATAACTTACCCTATCCAAAGTACATATATTGGCTAGCAATGTTTGCAATGAAATGACAATGCCCTAGCCCAAACAACCTGTGACAGGATTTTGCAGCGAAAATCCCAATCTCGTGTCATACTTTCCAATTTGGGCTGGGTTAAAAAGGGGAAAGAACCTCGACTAAAGACCACATAAAAATGGCACATATTTTTGGCATAACTTGCCAGGACTACCAAGAAAGGATAGAACCTGAATGCCACCAATTATTCTGGGTTTATTAGGCCAATGTGTGGAGAGAAATCCATGGCATCATGACCGAGGGTGGCCGCATTTGGAGACATCGTTGCAATGGTAAAATTTATGAAGTTGTGTTGAAACCACTGGTAGACGTCACTGGTTCATGAGAGAAAGTTGTGGTAATGTGCAAAAACTACATTTCCTTGCCTTACTACGTTGTAGTAGCAAATGCAATCATGGAACTAGGAGTGGATGGATGGGTAAGCCCATTGGGGGCATACTTAGACCACTTCCAACTTGAGACAGAGGAGGCTGAAGCGAGGGAGGAGTTGGAGGAGGCAGTGATCGAGCAGTGCCGAAAATGAAAGGATAATTTCATGAGTGAAGCCTAGGAGGTGTTTCGTATTGGTGTGATGAACAATGACTTGGCCTCATTTCAATTTTCATGGATTCTGAAGACAACTGGCTTGCGGCTGAAAGCTTTCAAAGGCTAGAGGATTTGGTGTCTTCTTGGCAACAGTCTACAGGTACTTTGATGGGTAACTGCTCATGGGCAATTATGTCAGGCTTCCTAGCATCTCAGGTGGCCTATTTAAAATAGATACTATGTACATGGGAGCTATCCCCTTGATAGCACTTATCAATAAAAATAAATAAAAAATACTTTTGTATAAAATAAAATTGGTTTAGACCATCTTATTATAGTAATATTATAGGATTAACTTTGGATGTAGAAGTTGATATGCTAGTAGAATCTAGCTATGATCATCACAAATATGCCTTAACATTTTCCAAAAAGTAGGCATAAACTTGACATCATATATAGAAAATCAAACATAAGAACATAATCAATAATTCTTAATAGACCAAAATATAAAAACTAATGATCTTCAATACAATAAAAATAATGAAAAATGTAAATGCTATACCACCAATTTAACAAGCACTAAAATTCTAGATAATAAAGAAAACAAACAACATATATGCAATTCAAAAAATGTTGTACAATCCTAAGACTTGAATTAAAATTTCTTAAAAAATAAACAATTATGAAATTAGTTTCACTTATATTTCTTGAAAATATTTAAATCAAATCATATAAGTAGTTTATCATCTCCATAGATCATAATTTTCAATTTATTTTTAGCACACAAAAACTTAAAAAAACTGAGAGGCAAACCATAACATAGGAATAAATTTCAATTGCATATGATTCAATGAGTAGATGGAGGTCTTATTCCACTTATTAAAGCTACACATGATGTGCCAAACGACTAAATATAAATGAGAAAATTCTAAATGGGACAAGACACTTGTATTATACTAACACTAGTACATGGAGGTCTTATTCCACTTATTAAAGCTACACATGATGTGCCAAACAACTAAATTTAAACAACAGTAGATTGAATCTTTGCAATGTAAGACACAACAATGCCCAACATCTCATTCTTTAATTATAACATTATTCATCTAACGATTTACATTTTATAAAAAAACTAATTTTTATATTTTATGAAAACTAAATCTATCCCTTTTTCTATCTGAAAATGACAATACCAATTTAATAGTTATTTTGTTCTTTGATTACCTATTTTCATATATTTCTTACATTTCTAATGTATAAATTGACATCATATACAATATGGAAAAAAAACATATCACAGCTTTGAGATGACACATATCAATAAAAGATAATACACATTCTCCTCCATGTACAATTTTAAATATTTTATTTAGTCTCTATTTTCAACTTTACATAGTTAAAAATCATTTTAAATTGTTCTTTTATTCTATATAAATTTATAAACCCACTTCTACAATTTTTCTATTTGTACTAATAAACACTATAAAATTAGATCATCAAATTATCTGAAATCACCACAACATTGGTAGAAGTCTAACACAATCCTTCTCTTGTTAAATTATGTCTTTTCTATCTTTGCTTTAATATCAATAAAGTTATTGGGTATATAATTTATGTTTCAATGTTTTGAATACTATTTAAAATCTTAATCTTATGTATTATTAAAAAGTAAAAAATAAGGTTAAATATGATAGATAAGTGTTCTATAGTGGAAGATTGTAGGAATACATGTGTATAATGATAGGTAAAAGTTAATGGAATGAGTCCAATTTCACATATAATTATATTATTGTCGATATTTACATGTATCAATATATTTTGATTTAGTCACAAACAAAGGGTCTTGAGAGGAACTATATAACCGTGCATTCCATACAAATAAACCCATCTAAAATATAAAATATACCATAAAACAACATAAATCCACAACAAAAATGACATAAGATATGTCCTAGAAAAAACTCAATGAGGGAAAAATACCCAACCTTTGATTTATATTCCTCCACATATTATTATATCCTCAAATGCATTATAGTTTGTGGCCCAGTTAACACTTAGAAACCATGATGTGCTCTTTTAGTGACCCAAAACTCACAAACATTGAACATGATGTCACACCACATTTGTACAACACACTCCAAATTATAAGACCTAGTAAGCATTTGTAGTGAAATGTGACGTCTTCTTTGATAACCCCCAAATGATATAAACACAAACACACAAAGAAAACATTAAAAAAATCAATCGATGCAAGTTAGACCCCATACTTCATGGATGCTCCTCCATCACATTTACTTAAAATAATCACAAAACTAAATGAACTCAAATAACATGCTAATTTTACAATTACACACAAATAATAAATATTTAAAATAGTAAATAGTCATCCTATTTTTAAGAAGAAAAAAATTGCAAAGACTAATTGATTAAACCCAATTCAAAGAAAATAAGGATATAACATTTCATTCTCTTGAATTAAGTGAATTTAATGTGAATCCTCAAAACTTTGGGAAAGTGGTTGTTATGAAGAAGATGAATTAACAATGGAATGCACATCATTAGATTGAAGATTTTATCTTTTTTAATGTCATATTATGGACTTTGAGAGGGATAAATTTGTGGAAACATTTATTCCATGTTGATGAAGGAATATAACATACTTGATTTACTTCTTCAACATAGAAACATGTGACGAGTGATGTATGTTAAATGAAGTATACATTTCTCCACAAAAAATCATCTTCAATCTAAGTTGGAAAGTCTTATCTTCAAGAATACTAATTAAATGAAGTCCACATCTCTTAGGAAAGAAGGCAAGCCATATAGTATTGATCTCTAACAAAGATATTAAATGAGACTAGACTTCCAAAACATAGAAAAATGTGATGAGTGTTATGTAACTTAAATGAACTCTACACGTCTCCAGTTCACAAAGAAGAATCTTCAACCTATGTTGATAAATCTTATCTTTTGAAATGTCAACTAAATAAAATCCACATCTTATAATACACAAGACAAAAAAAACTTAATCTTTGACAAAGAAATTAAATAAAAATAAACTTTTAAAAAATATATATATATATATGATAAATGTTATGTAAATTAAATGAACTTTGTATTCTTCCACTTAATGTATGTTGAAAAATCTTATCTTTTGAACAAAAGTCTTAAATCTCTAAGACTAAGATTAGATGATAATTATCTAGTTGGTTTCACATCACTCTGTAATTTTCAGAAGTTTTTGCAATAATCGCCGGTGAGAAGACGAAATAAAGAGGGACTAAAAATTCCATTTGTCAAAGATGTATGACTGGGATAGTTTTTGCAATAATGCTCGAGATGGGTGTATAGTGATTGAGACTTTCTATATACATGTATAGTAGTTATTTATTTTTAAAATAAATTATTACATAAAATTATTTAAATTAAATAAATATATATATATTTATTGAGTAAATAATCAATTTAGATACATGTGTAATTTTTTAAAATTAAATATAATTAATTGTAAATATTTAAATAAATTAATTGTCAGAGTTTTTATTTTTTAAATTGATTTAAATATGAGGAATAAATTTGTCATGAAATTATTTATGAATCTGTTATTGATTTAGAAATATGGTTTTATATTTTTTTAGTTCATTTTTGTGAGTGTTGATTAAATACTATATCCTCATTTTTTAACCTAAAACTTGTAGGCCTAATCTTGAAGATTGATGTCATCTAAAAACTATTCTCCTCTTCGTTTGATATCTAAGTTTTCTAAGTAATTGTTCATATTTAGAAATACTTTTTGACAATTTGCTAAATTGTAAGTCATATTCACCTTAGATTGACTTTAGATGGATTGATTCAAGAACAATGAACCAAGGTCAAGAATAACAAGCATGTATTATGTGATGTAATTGAATGTAAGAAAAATTAAAACAATATTATGCAATAGAATCAATTCCTTATTATTCCTCTATTGCTACCATTACCAAAAAGCTATAGTTGTTAAATACAATTAATAGCCCTCAACATTTTGGATGTTATTTTTTCTCTGACTAAAGACTAAAAATCCTCCCACAAAAATTATATAAATAAATATAATTTAGAGAATTCTTATTTATAGTAATTTTTCATTTAATCATGAATGTGCCAAAAAAATTATTCCATGACTCGTACACAACTCTCTCACAACTACTCTCCATAGCTCTTCAAAGTTCTCCACACTCAACAAATGAAAGAGATTGCAAGGAGTCCATGTTGTTACTAAAAGATAATGAAGTACAATAACAACACATGGTCCTACAAACATCATGATCACAATAGATTCACACAAATCTCAACTCCAATGTCATGCGAGTTACATGAACATCTAGGAAGACACAAAAAACCAAAGAAAGAGCATACAAATCAAAACCATGTTGCATATCCTTCTACCAACACCTCTAAGTGATCAAGTTGTGACAAATATGATATCTTTCATATAGCCCCAAATAGGAAGGCATTATCAACATCCAACCATAGACTAACTAGGATGCGAGCTTCTCAAACAAAAGGAAGATCAAAACAAATAGTTCAGTACCGAAATCAATAGAATAAGCCCAAAACTGTTGTCTACACTCCTCAAATAAGCCCTCCAAAATTAAACATCCATAGTGTCGACATCCCAAAATGTACCACCAATTCTTCATACTATTTCAAAATTATTTAAATAATTAAATATTTAATTAATTACCTTCATCATTCCCATTCCTCCCCTAAGGTTAATTAGTTAAATCAACTTAACAATCATATTTCCAAATTCCTCCAACTTAATCAAGTGATTAATCAATGAATAGTTAAAGGATTAAGCGAAGTAAATTCCTCTCCCAATTTCTTCTAATATTTAATTCTAAATCATCATTAATTCATATCCTCTTAATCCTAGCCATTTATTCCATCTAAATGTATTTCTATGTGTCCTTGGTCCCCCTCATGCTCCCACATGTATGAGAATGATGACTCACCCCATTATTTTCTCACACATGTTTGAGCATGCTAACTTGGAGGCATGCTAATCCTCACCATCATCCTTTGACCTTTGAATCATATCCCAGGAATGTCATTGGTCACACGCATGTGTTAACATAATTAGCCTTTTACACACTTACCTCAAAAATACACCTAACTCTTTGCCTGATTTGTTCTCAAAGATGGATTGAAATGTGGATTGCTCACTCAAAATTATAGCATGATAAGGCTAAGTCAACTCAAGATGATAAAATGAGGGGAGGAGACTCCAATTTATAAAAAATGGATGAGAGGAATGGAAGGCTAGGATTACTTGACTTAATCAAGGGTGGAGATTAAGTGTGGTGTGGATTAAGAGCATTGTGACATGTGTCACAATGGGGAGAGATGGAAGAGATGAGGTGTGATCACACATGTGTGAGTACACCTTGGATAGAGAGACCATTTAATTTTGGAGGCTTTGTGTAAGGTGTAAGAGATGGTGGGGGTAGGTGAGATCTCACATATGTGTGAGAAGAGGGTAGAGGGTAGGCTAGGACACTTGTCACCATGTGAAATTTTTTAGGGAGAGGCGAGGAAATTTAAAATTAAAGTAAATTGATAATAATGATTAGCAAGGAGGGTTAAATCAATTAATCAATTTAATAAGGTGGGTTGAGTTAATAAACCATGGGTTTATTTAACTTGGGTGGGGTCAAATGTTGGAGGATGGGCTAATGGTGATTAAAAGAGGGATACGGCTAATTAATCAAAGATTTATTAACTTAGGTCAAGTATTATAAGAAATGGTGGGATTAATTAAATAATTTAACTATTTAATTAATTGGAAGAACCTTAGTCTTAATAGTGATATAATTAATTAAATAATAAATATTTAATTAATTATAAGAAGAAGATATAATAATTAATTAAATAATAAATATTTAATTAATTAGGAGTCAAGAGGGGCAAATTAATTAAATAATAATATTTAATTAATTAGGAAATAATGTTATCAGAATTAGGGTAGCTACAATAATTAAACATAAATAGGAAACTCGAATATAGAACATATGGAGTAGTCCATTATTATTAATCAACCAAGTTAACATCAAAATAATAAATAAATTGTTACTCTAACATGATATCAATGTCAACATAGAATATAATCATAGCATATAATATAAAATCCATGAGTGGCCGCAAAAAAATAAGTCTATCAAAAGAGAGTGTGATTATGAGAAGTGGGACTCATAAAAGGTGCCAAAGGAGTATATTAGATCATCACCTCAAAGGGATTTTTAATTGTAATTTGAAATGAATGCTTAGGTTTCTCAAAGTAGATCTAGAGGAAAATGGATTGCATAATACTAGTTCTCTATAAGGACATGGGAAATAATTAGGGAGGATTTAATTCTCAAAATTATTAAGGGATTTACTAAAGATATTGAGGTAAGAGATGATATTGTGTATTTGTTTCTTCCAAAGGATTTAGATTTGGAGGAAAATATGGAGGAATATATGTTTGTTTCCTCAAGATATGGCAAGGAACAAGAAGCTATTTATACTGACAAATTATACTAATTGTAGTGACGAAAAATGTATCCCTTTACATTTTCTCACTTGTTTGGGCCCTCCTAGTTAAATTAGACTTAATTGTGCCTTAATTTAGTGTTGTAAAATGTATATATTTACACTCACACTTTTTTAGGGCTCATTTAATTAATTGAGCTTAATTAATCCTTAATTGGCCCTTTAATTCATTTACCAAGCCTATTTATTATATTTTCCGAAGAGGAAATCCAACATTCATTAATTCCTTAGCATAACACTTCTCATTGAGCAACGTGTGTCTTAGGTTTAAGGACCTGAGACCCATTCACCCATGGATAAATGGGTCTTCCCTTGACCTTAGGACCTAAATTTAAATTATGTTTTCAGAAATATTTTAATGTCTCTAAGTGTATATTCAAATGTCGGCTTGTGATATTTGAATTTTGGGAAATTGAGGATACATACCTATAAGTACAAGGTTATTTCACTATGTTTCACCTAGAATATTTTGAGAAGCACCTAGCAAGTTTATGAGATTTCAAGAGCACTTTGAAAGGAATTCAAAGGAAAATTTATCAGAGTTTTAATGTAGCAATCAAGATCCAATTATCATGTCAAAGTCTTCTTTCATCATGCATCTTTTTGGAGCTAACATTGTGATTTAGGTTTCATGATCCAATCAAGTATTCAAAGCCATTATTTCAAGAAAGATTCAAGTGTCAAGATCCACATCCATTAAAGCTATTTCATGCAAGTTGTATATTTGCATTCCAAGGTTTATTCAAGGGTTTGTTGAGTGGTAACATAGATTTTTTCATTCTTCATTCCCTCTTTCATGTTTCATTTCATTTCTAGGTTTGATTACCAAAATGGGTTTGACCAAGGCAAACCCCCATTCACCAAAAACAAATAATTTTTCCCTCTCATGTTGTGTTTGCAGATCTAGGTGGAAGAAAGCTTGAAGATCTCTTGAAGAGAAAAAATGAAGAAGTTGACAAATTTTTCATAAAAGTTGTCATCTCATGAAAACTCATCTATAGAATTTATTTCTAACTTTTCAAAATTGAAACCCGGAGACTCTAGAAGTGCAGAGATAGGACCAGAGGCTCTTGAAAGTTGAAGAAAACCCTAAAAAAGGACCCATTTTCTTATGGGTGAATGAGTCCCAGATCAGCTTCAAAAACTAACTTTTGGTGAAAGGTACACTCGGATCTTTCCTTCTCTAATTTGCAATTTGATTGTAGGTTATTTCAATATTGAGCTTAAAATTATTGTTTCAAGTGTTAAATTGCATTTTGGTGTTAGTTTACTATTTTTAGTTTTTCTCTCCAAAGTGTTGTTTGACCTTGACCATTGTCCTTCAGTCATAAGGAAATCTAAAAATTCACATCTTGAATTGACTCACCTAAGGGTTGTAATTCAATTCTTTGTGCGGATCTCATTTCCTACTAAAATAAAGGAAAATAGGTCAATCATAACATTATTTCCCTTCATTTCTATTGATACACTTATTTTCTTCCTTTTCACTAATATAATTAGGCTAGTGCATTTGATGTTTTTGGTTGTAATGTAATACATTCAAGCTTTGGATTTCTTTTGTAAATATATTAGTTTAGTCATGAAAATATGGGTTTTTCTCACCATTAGGGTCTCTTATATGTTGTAAGTGGGTATAGATTTCTATTTCTAGAGGATAATGTCTAGTTTAGATCCCTCAGGCTTTTAGAGTCTTTGCAATGAAACATTTCATGGCCTAGAGCTAGTGATCATCTAAAAAATTATACATGTGGAGTTGGTTGAGATTCCATTTTTGGAGGTATTCGCCTGTGTTCCTTAGTATTGGAAGACCATTCCTAGGGGCATAATTTGTGCTAGTTTAGGAGTCTAAAAAAATCTAACCTAGTCTATTTTTGTGGATGATGTATAGATCTTAAGTCAACTAATATCCATATTTTAGTGATTATTTTCTTTCATTGTGCCCTATTTTTTATTGTTTCTACTAGCTTGAGTGGTTTTTTGATCCACAGGTCTCTATTTTCTTTTTATTTCTATTGTTGGTTATGGCATGGATAGGGTTATGTATTTATTTATGTATATTTTATGTTGAATAGTACAGATGGGCCCTTATAGAACCCTAATAATAATAAAACTAAATAAGTGTGAACTCATAAAAGACACATATTTCCACATAGAAATTAATTTCGCTAATTATATTGGTCCCTGCTTAATACCTCACAATCTATCTAAGAAACCAATAGGAACTTCATATAAAATTGAATAAATCTTCTTCTACAATACCTTTTAAGAATTGAGAATTTAAAAACTGCCCAAAATCTAGCAAAGAAATTTATCATATACTCTACATACCAATGCCATGGAATCCCTCCTTCATCCTCAATCTCTTCTTTTGGAAGATGAATCATGTTATAATTTTACTTCCCCCCACTTTTACATGTTAAATATTATCAAGTGGAAATTCAAAAAGGCTAGGTTTCACATATAAATAAATAGGGATGAATGTTACAAATTGAACCTCTATTGGAATTCCTCTATAAAGAACATTATTATATACAAGAAAGTACTCATAATGGAAAGTTTAAGCATTTCATTTGGATAGTTTTCATGCAATTTTTTATTATTTAAAATATATGATGACTCTAATTACTCTATCATTCCAAAATATATTGGAATATTTCTTGTAATACTATTCAACAATAAGTTAAAAGTGTAGAAAATACTAATATTTCCAATTCATGAAGGAATGCCATTTGATTGTTGATTTTATAATAGAGAAATATAAGATTAAATAACAAAATAGAATCATAATACATTGATTCTAATTCTTTTTTAATCACATGGTTCTCTTATTTGTAAAAATAGGAATAACCATTAGTAATTGGGATTTAAAATTATGACTTAATAATTATTTTTGGCATCCTAAAATGGGAGTTGGATTCACTAATTTTAAGTATGGAATGCAACTAACCCTTCCACAATATCTCTTCAATAATAGGAATCATATTGAAGGGAGGTTCTATGAATATCACATCAAGTTAATTATAATAAGAAACCACTTTAACCAAATTTTATTAGTAGATGAAAATAGTTTCATGTTCCTCTTTCTTATTTGTGTCGAAAATTATGACCTTGGTTTTATCCAAGTCACTTGTAAACCATGAGTAGAGTAAAATAAACTCAAACTTATCAAAATAGTAGGAACATTATGCCATTTGCAGATGATAGTTGGCAATTTAAGTTAAAACTAACAAGATATTCTATAATTTGGTGGTGTGTCTTCCACATACGACAACTAACAATCCAATTTGATACAAGATTTTGTATAATTTAGAAAATTTTATCGACTCGTGACTATTTAAGGAAACATCCAATTATAATGAAGATTAATGGAATAATTATTATTTCATGAAAAATTATTATATTTTTTAGAAAATTTGCACAACATTATTTTTTCTTAAGTTCAATTGGCCAACCATCATAAAAGTTGCATCTAATGGATGCACAACTAACATGCATACATGCAATAGGAACTACAAAAGAAGAAAATATATTATTATTTTATGTCATGTTAAAATCTTACCTAGGTTTGACGAATAAATTAAATGAAATATAAATCTATCAACAAAATAGATAATTATGGCATGGATAGGGTTATTTATTTATTTATGTACGTTTTGTGTTTAATGGTAGGGATGGGCCCTTATAGAACCCTAATAATAATAGAACTAAATAAGTGTGAACTCATAAAAGAAACATTTTTCCACATGGAAATTGTGTTTCTCTAACTATATTGACCTACTTAATACTTAATAATCTTTCTAACAAAATAATGAGAACTTCATATAAACTTGAATATATCTTCTTCTCCAATACCTTTTAAGAAGTGAGATTTTTAAAAATCCCCAAAATGTAGCAAAAAACTTATCATCTACTCTACATATCAGGGTAAACCCACAAAAGTGGTTTACAATTCGAGTGAGGAAGGAAAAGTTGAAAAAAATGACTCCATGCAAAAAAAATTGTTTTTAGGGGTTCAAACAAACTATTTGGTTTGAGCTTTAACCAAAATACGGTTCGCTAGAACCTAGGTTCGAGCGAACCCATTAAATGCTAGTCCCACATTTCTCATTCAAAAAAAGCAAATAAAATGCAAAAGAAAAGGGGGTTCGCTTGAACCCCCCTTTTCCCCCCTTCTCCCCCTGAGGCACCAAAAAATTCCATAATTTTGCGCTTCAAAGCTCGGGTTGAGGATGAAAATGGAGGAGACTTCACAAACCCAACTAGATGATGGTAGTCCTTGGAACAAGATATCCAATGAATATATTTTTAATATGTTTTTTTTTTATTATGTATTTGTTTTTTAAGTTTTATTAAACATAGGTTTTTCATCAAAAATCAAGCTCTCTGTTCTGCACATGTGGAAAAATAGCAGATTATCAAAACAAAAAATTAAAAATATGAGTGCACCAAATATTGAAGTCCTTGATCCAATAGAAAAAAAATAAAATTCAATACATACAAAAATTTTTATGTTGTATATGGCCCGCCTATGTTTGAATTGTAATTGGTTTGACTTTGAAACTTGATTAAGGAAAAAATATTCAATAAAAAACTATGAGACAAATTGGAAGCACTAGATATCGTAGTTACAAATATAAATTCAAAATAATTAAAATTTAATCCTTCATGGAATAAAAATAATGTTGTTTATGGTGAACGTCACTCCTTAAAAATGTTGTTTGCTTAAAAAAAAATTAGTTTTTGAACGAGATGGAAAAAGAAGTGCAATCTGATTCCAAAATTTTTGAAAAAAATATATTTAGAATCTACAAAAAAAATGTCACAAATCACTAGTTTGCATCATCTTCAAATTCCTCACAATTTAGTCGCTATAGGTTCTCGAAAGTGAAGATTTAGTTAAAAAAAAATATTTCAATGTCCAATTTGACCAAAAATTATAGACTGGTATTGTGGGATCACCCATCAATGCCATGGAATCTCTCTTCCATCCTCAATCTCTTCTTTTGAAATATGGATAATGTTATAATTTTACTTTCCCCACTTTCACATACAAAGCACATTATTATTTACAATAAAAGTACTCATACTGGAAAGTTTAGCATTTCATTTGGATTGTTTTCATGCAAATTTTGTTCTTTAAAATATATGAAGAATCTAATTACTTTATCATTCCAAAATAGATTGTAAAATTTCTTGTAATACTATTCATTGATAAGTTAAAAGTGTAGATACTATTAATATTTCGAATTTATGAAGGAACACCATTTGATTGTTGATTTTCTAATAGAGAAATGTAAGATTTAAGTAACAAAACAAAATCATAATACATTGATTATAATCATTTTTATCCACATGGTTCTCTTATTTATAATAATAGGAATAACCATTAGCAATTGGAATATAAACTTATTCCTTCATACCTATTTTTGGTATCCTAAAATGGGAGTTGGATTCACTATTTTTAAGTGTATTGATTGCAAAACAACCTTTGCATAATTTCTCTTCTATAATAAGAATGATATTGAAGGTCGGTCCCATAAATATCACATCAAGGTAATTATAATAAGAAACCACTTTAACCAAATTTTATGTGTAGCTAAAATTAGTTTCATGTGCTTCTTTCTTATTTGTGTCAAAAACCATTACCTTAGTTTTACTCCAAGTCACTTGTAAACCATGCATAGAATAAAATAAACTCAAACTTATCAAAATAGTAGGACTATTGTGCCTTCCACATATGATAGTTGGTAATCTAATTTAATACTAGCGGGATATTGTATAATTTGGTGGTGTGCCTTCTACATATGACAACTAACAATCCAATTTGATATGAGATTTTGTATAATGTAGAAATTTTGATCAACTCATGAGTATTTAAGGAAACATCCATTTGTAATGAAGATTAATGCAATAACTATAATTTCATAATTTAAAAATATTGTATTTTTTAGAAATTTTTCTCAATATCTTAAAAAGTTTAATTAGCTAAACATCTTAATACTTAATAATCTATCTAACAAAATAATGGGAACTTCATATAAACTTGAATATATCTTCTTCTCCAATACCTTTTAAGAATTGAGATTATAAAAACTCCCCAAAATATAGCAAAAATCTTATCATCTACTCTACATATCAGGGTAAACCCACAAAAGTGGTTTACAATTCGAGTGAGGAAGGAAAAGTTAAAAAAAATGACTCCATGCAAAAAAAATTGCTTTTAGGGGTTCGAACGATTTATTTGGTTTGAGCTTTAACCAAAATACGATTCGCTAGAACCTAGGTTTGAGTGAACCCATTAAATTTTGGTCCCACATTTCTCATTCAAAAAAAGTAAAGAAAATGCAAAAGGAAGGGGGTTCACTTGAACCCCCCTTTTCCCCACTTCTCCCCTTGAGGCACCAAAAAATTCCATAATTTTTCAATTCGAAGCTCGGGTTGAGGATGAAAATGGAGGAGACTTCACAAACCCAACTAGATGATGGTAGTCCTTGGAACAAGCTATCCAATGAATATAATTTTAATATATTTTGGTTTTATTATGTATTTGTTTTTTTAGTTTTATTAAACATAGGTTTTTCATCAAAAATCAAGCTCTATGTTCTGCACATGTGGAAAAATAACAGATTATCAAAAAAAAAAATTAAAAATATGAGTGCACCAAATATTGAAGTCCTTGATCCAATAGAAAAATAATTGCAATACATACAAAAAAAGTTATGTTGTATATGGCTCGCCTATGTTTGAATTCTAATTGGTTTGACTTTGAAACTTGATTAAGGAAAAAATATTCAATAAAAAACTATGAGACAAATTGGAAGTACTAGATATCATAGTTACAAATATAAATTCAAAATAATTAAAATTTAATCCTTCATGGAAAAAAAAATTATGTTGTATACGGTGAGCGTCACTCCTTAAAAATGTTGTTTGATGAAAAAAAACTAGTTTTTGAAGGAGATGGAAAAAGAAGTGCAATCTGATTCCAAAAATTTTGAAAAAAAAATATTTAGAATCTACAAAAAAAAATTCACAAATCACTAGTTTGCATCATCTTCAAATTCCTTACGATTTAGTCACTATAGGTTCTCAAAAGTGAAGATTTAGTTAGAAAAAAATATTTCAGTATCCAATTTGACCAAAAATTGTAAACCAGTATTGTGGGATCACCCATCAGTGCCATGGAATCTCTCTTCCATCCTCAGTCTCTTCTTTTGAAAGATGGATAATGTTATAGTTTTACTTTCCCCACTTTCACATACAAAGCACATTATTATTTACAATAAAAGTACTCATACTGGAAAGTTTAGCATTTCATTTGGATTGTTTTCATGCAAATTTTGTTCTTTAAAATATATGAAGAATATAATTACTTTATCATTTCAAAATAGATTGGAAAATTTCTTGTAATACTATTCATTGATAAGTTAAAAGTGTAGATACTATTAATATTTCAAATTTATGAAGGAACACCATTTGATTGTTGATTTTCTAATAGAGAAATGTAAGATTTAAGTAACAGAACAAAATCATAATACATTGATTATAATCCTTTTTTATCCACATGGTTCTCTTATTTATAATAATAGGAATAACCATTAGCAATTGGAATATAAAATTATTCCTTAATACCTATTTTGGTATCCTAAAATGGGAGTTTGATTCACTATTTTTAAGTCTATTGATTGCAAAGTAATCCTTGCATAATTTCTCTTCTATAATAGGAATGATATTGAAGGTCGGTCCCATAAATATCACATCAAGGTAATTATAATAAGAAACCACTTTAACCAAATTTTATGTGTGGCTAAAATTTGTTTCATGTGCTCCTTTCTTATTTGTGTCAAAAACCATGACCTTAGTTTTACTCCAAGTCACTTGTAAACCATGCGTAGAATAAAATAAACTCAAACTTATCAAAATAGTAGGACTATTGTGTCTTCCACATATGATAGTTGGTAATTTAATTTAATACTAGCGGGATATTGTATAATTTGGTGGTGTGACTTCCACATATGACAACTAACAATCCAATTTGATATGATATTTTGTATAATGTAGAAATTTTGATCAACTCATGAGTATTTAAGGAAACATCCATTTGTAATGAAGATTAATGGAATAACTATAATTTCATAGTTTAAAAATATTGTATTTTTTAGAAAGTTTTCTCAACATCTCAAAAATTTTAATTGGCTAAACATCTTAAAAAGTTGCATCCAATAGATGCACAAAAAACATGCATGCGTGCAATAGGAACCACTAAAGAAGAAAATATACTACTATTTTATGACACATTAAAATCTTACCTAGATTTGAATGACAAATTAATGAAATCTACATCTATTAACAAAATAGATAATCAACATTTTCTCTACAATACAAAAATCTTTTCATTTCTATTTTATATTTGTTCCCCCCATCAAAAAGATCCTTCTTTAGGAAAACAAAGTTTTGGCAACATGATCTTTTAACATGAGCAATTTAATTATCAAGAAAAAAAGTCTTTGACCTATGGAATAGAAATTACTTGAACCACAAAGAAAATTACATTTGTCAAATTATATTGACCTATCCAGTAACCCTTAGTCTATCTATAAAACTAATGACAATTTCATCCAAGATATGAATGAATCTTCTTCTCCAATACCTTTTGGCAATCAAGATTCCAAACACCCCCCAAAATCCAAGAGCAAAACTTGTCATCCACTCTAAATACCAATGCCATGGAATTTCTTCTTCTTCCTCGGTCTCTTGTTTTGGAGGATGAATCATGTTAGAATTTGACTTCCCACATTTACATGTTTTATTATCAAGTGGAAATCCACAAAGACTAGGATTCCTAGAGAAATAGGTAGGGGAGAATGTTGCAAATTGATACCCTATTGGGATGCTTCCACAAAACATGTTGTTAGATACAATAAAAGTGCTCATACTATAAATATTTACCATGTCATCTGGAATCTTTCCTTGCAATTTGTTGTTTGAAATATCTAATGATTCTAATTGCTCTAGCATTCCAAAAGTGATTGGAATATTTCCTGTAAGATTGTTCCTTGAGAAGTTCAAAGTGTGGATACCTTTTAGGTTTCCTATTTTTGAAGGAATGACATCTGATAACTGATTTGATGATAGATCAATGCAAGTTATGAGTAACAAAATAGAATTGTAATACATCAATTCTAATCCTTTGTTGATCACTTGCACCTCTTCTTTGTAATAATAGGAATAATCACTAGCATTTGAGCTTTTTACTTGTGGATGTGGATGTGGATCCATCATAGCTGTTAAATTTGCTAATTGTGATGGGATGGGCCCAATCAAATCATTATGCGAAATTTCTAACACATGCAGTTTAGAAAGATTGATTAATTGATGTGGAATGCTCCCTTGGAGTTTATTTGACCTTAAAATAAGTATCATCAACTCAAAGAATTTTGATAGCCAAAGGGGTATATTACCCACTAATAAATTATCACCCACATCTAGAATTTGCAAGCTAGAGCAATTTTGAAGACTTGATGGTAAGTTTCCCTTAAGCATATTTCCATTGAGTTGTAGTGCCACAAGATAGCTTAGCATCCCTATTTGAACTGGAACCTTCCCTATCAAATTATTCTTTCCCAAGTTCAATCTTGTCGAAGAAGAGCAATTTGTCAGCCTAGATGGTATTTTTCCAAATAATCTATTCTTTGAGAGGTCTAACACTTGTAGATATTGTAGAAGACCCATGGAAGATGGAATCCCACCACTTAGATCATTTGTTGAAAGTGACAAGAATTCAATACCTTGTAGAAGCCTACCAATTTGCACTGGGACAACACATGTAAATCCATTTTTTGATAGATCCAATAGCACCATATATGGAGAATTTTTTGAAGGAATTGGAAGACAACCATTCAATTGATAGATTCAAATATTCTAGATTGTGTAAATCTCCTAGCCAAGGTGGAATATTTCCCCATAGACTATTTTGGGAGAGATCCAAAGACCTTAATTCATATTGTGTTGAAAGGAATGGAGGTAGGATACCTTCAATATTACAAGAAGCCAATGCCAAAATATTTAGGGAATATAGAGGTATCCATTTTGGGTCAACTTGGATAGTCAATTTATTATAAGAAAAATCAAGGTAATTAGTACTAGTACTTTCAAAATAATCAAGAGAAAATTGGCCTTGCAAGTTGTTGGAAGATAGATCAACTCGTTCCACATGAGGGAGAAGTGAAATAGAAGTGGGAATGGTACCATTTAGTTGATTGTCATTAAATAAAATCTCTCTCAAGGATGAAATGTTACCCAATGAGGAAGGAATTTCACCATTGAGTTTATTGTAGGAGAGGGAGAGAGAAGTCAATGATAAAAGATGACCAACTGAAAAGGGTATACTACCACTGAGTTTATTGTAAGAGAGGGAGAGATAATTCAAAGATGAAAGGTGACCAATTGACAATGGTATAGTACTACCAAGCTCATTGCTAAAGAGATCAAGTGTAATTAAAGATGAAAGGTGACCAACTGACAATGGTATACTACCGCTAAGCTCATTTCTAGAGAGATCGAGTTGAATCAAAGATGAAATTTGACCAATTTCCAAAGGTATACTACCATTGAGTTCATTGGAAGATAACGAGAGATAAGTCAAAGATGAAAGTTGACCAAGTGAGGGTGGGATCTCTCCACTAAATGAGTTTCCACTAAGATCTAGCAATTGAAGAGTGGAGATGTTGTCAAGGGAAGAAGGAATAATACCTTCCATCTTTCCCTCAATAAAGTATTCCATTGATTTACTCATATCAAGATGGAGGAGGGAGGAAATATTTCCAATACATGGTGGAATGCTCCCTGTTACATTAGTATGTGCCAGATCAAATATGGTCAATTGTGGCCATTTTTTGCATAATATATGACCTACATCTCCGCTCAATAATGGGTTTTTTTGCAAGCTAAGCTCTTGCAAATGAGGCATATTTCCCAACCATGAAGGCACTATGGAACTAAGGTCATTTTCATCTAAAATAAGATGGGAGAGGGAGGTGAGGTTTTGGATGGCATTGGGGATGTGCCCTGATAGATAACAGCTAGCAAGGTTCAGGTAATGGAGATGATGGAGAAGAGAAAGGGTTGCTTCCAAATTCCGGCTTATCATATTTAGCACTACACCTTCAAGAGACAAATATTTTAACTCTTGCAGCTTCTCTATCCACCTTAAACTAGAGTTAAACCAAGTGTTCCAAGCAAAGTTGAGTAAATCAAGGTGTGTAGGGAGCCGACATCCATAGGAATCAATATTACAAATATTATCTTCTTCTTTCGTGTGTAATACGGGAGAAATGTAATTGTAATGAAAACAAAATTACAGACAATTCCGTCTTCCACACGAAGCAAAGCAAGTCAAGTCAAGTAAAGAAAGATTTGGGAAACGTGATTTTCATCATTATTTTCATTCCGTGAATACAACGCTATGGCCATCATTATTTTGTTGTTTTGTTTTATTTTATTAATACAAGTGTATGGCCATCATGATTTTAAGAGTTTGAATGAGTCATCTTTTACTTTTTACATTTCATTTTATAATCTTTTTCTCTGTTTTTTTTTTAATAAAAAGGACTTTATTAGCATAATCAAAAATTATATACCGATGCACCAGCAAGTCCAATACAGCAGCAGCAAATTCTGCTGATAGAAATTAAAAACCATGTCACATAGAGCATCTAGAGTAATACAAAACCTTAAAGGGAACCTCCTATACAGCAGCAATGAATGTTTTACATCTTCGCCCTTTTCAGAGTAATTACATACATATTTTTTATCACTAAGTCATTAATTAATTTATTGTTTTTTCTATTTTCTATGTTAATTTGTTTATGTTCTCTATTTTAATGTCAGTTGACTTATTTATTGATAAAGAAAATAAAATTTAAAATATTTTTTTCAATTATTTAAAGTATAACAATAAATAAATTTTAAATTTAGTTTTAGTAAATAAAATAATGAAATTAATTTAATTGATTTTCAAATTTTTATTTTTCTTAAAAATGGTAAATGGTTATCTTATTTTTATTGGTCAAAATTTAGTTTAGATCATTGAATTAGGTGGTGCTAAACAATAATTAAGTTTATCTATATAGAAGATGTTTTCATAAATATTTTTGTGAAAATATTATGGACTTTGAGAGGGACAATTTTGTGGAAAGATTTATATCATGTTGAGGAAGGAATATAACATAGTTGATTTACTTTTCCAACATAGAAATGTGTGATGACTTTTATGTATGTAAAATGAACTATGCATTTCTCCACACAAAAAAAAAATCTTCAATCTATGTTGGAAAGTCTGCCTTCCAAATACTAATTAAATGAAGCCCACATCTCTTAGAAAACAAAACAATATAGTCTTGATTTCTAACAAAAATATTAAAGAGACTAGACTTTGTGAGTGTTATGTAAGTTAAATGAACTTCATACTTCTCCATTTTAGAAAGAAGAATCTTCAATGTATGTTGAAAAGTATTACCTTTTAAAATACCAATTAAATAAAATCCACATCTCATAACAAACAAGACAATACAAACTTAATCTATGACAAAGAAATAAAATAAAATAGACTCCTAAAATCTTTGGCAGTGTTATATAAATTAAATGAACTTTGTACTCTTCTACTAAAAAAATCTTAAAAGTATTTTGAAAAATCTTACCTTAAATCTCTAAGACGGAGATTAAATGATACCCAAGACAAAATAGTGCAATTATCTAGTTTTTTCCACGCACATTCGGGGAAAGCCATTGTATCACATCATTTATCACTATAATCTACATTGTAATTGGGGGACGTTAGAGAGGTATACATCAATCAATGAGATTAGAAAAATGATTGCCGGTGAGAAGATGAAATAAACAGTGATCATCCATTATATTCAAGATTCTTCCTCCCATTTGTGGACGACGAATGACAAGGAAAGATTTTGCAATAATGCCTGAAACGGACAATCTAATTCATCTATTTATTAAACAAAATTATAAATAGATTATTAAGGAATTATGGAGAATAATTTCTCATATGGGTTATCTTTACAAGAAATTGATTGTGGATTTTTTTTGATCTCCTCAGGTGAAGACTGCTACCCATGAAAACCCTACTGCGCTGCAAACACCGCGCAACTTCAGAACGTTGTAAAAATCAGCAAAAAATACTCCGTTCGCTTTTAATCTGGAGAATCCGTTGGATTCGGAGCCCACCTAACTGACACCTCCTAGAACCCATGCAACACTCACAACCAACATATGAAGAAAAAGGCCAGAGAACGTGGCGGATCTGAGGCAGAAAAAGTCACGGGAGAAAATTCGATGGAGCCCATGCCTGACCCTGGGACTGTCGTAGATTCTGTTGAGGCCAAGTCTACGGGGTTTTACCCAGGAAATAAGACCCCATCAGTCTCCATGCCTGCTACATCAGACAACCCTACCACAAACAACGAAATAGATGATGGGCAACAAGAAGGTAAATCGTTTTCCTTCCAATTTCCAGATGAAATCATTGAGGTCATTTCAAAATGTAGGAAAAAAATGATTATTATGTTTTTTCTCTGAGGCATTCCAACATAACAAGAACATTTTAAATGGACCCGCAATAACTGGGAAGTCAAGGGATGGGTTATTGAATCTTTCAGGGTCTGGGTAGGGGATATATAGCATGCACCTTTTCAGATTCTGACCATGCCCGAATGGTGCTCCAATACGGCTCCTAGATTACCTGTGGTCAAACTTGTTATGTGCAAGCCTGTGATATCGATTTCCACCCAGAAGGTATTACTAAATCTAAATACCCCATGTGGATCGAGTTTCCCTTCCTCAAACTAGCATTTCTTCCCTTTTTGCCAGATATAACAGGTCAACTTGGTAAAGTCTTGTGGTGCAAACATAACTGCGATAAATGGACAAGCCTCTGATTTCACCCCAAGGTCTGCATCGAGATGGACCTTAATCAACCACTCCTTGACTCCATCAAGCTTGAAGGTCTTGGATTTGAATTTTCTCAGCGCATTAATTATCTGAATAAGCCCAATGCCTATTTTTACTACAGAAGAGAAGGCCACCTCATCCACAATTGTCCCTTTCGTAAGCCAAAGTCCTCTCAACCATCTGGAACCAACCCTTGGACTACTGCTCCATCGTCTAGTGGTGATCCTCTTAAGTCCACTTCCTCTCAACCCTCTTCGCCCCTCTTGTTTACTGCTCCCCCTATGCCAAACAATCAACCTCCTCCCTGCTCACCCCCTAGCCTGATAAAACTTCCTTTAAAGAGGTTGTTTTAGGATTACAACCTGATAAAAATTCCTTTAAAGAGGTGGTTTTAGGATCACAGCCTAGGGCCTCAAAACGAAAAAAGGAGACCCTTCTTAATGGACAAAATGTTGCACCTAAAACAAGCTTGCCATCTCAAGATAAATCCCTTTCGTTAATTCAGCCTCAACTACCCTCTCACATGTCGCTTGGTGACTCCATCATGGACTCCCTTGAACACACCACTACTTCATTTGGCCAAAGTTATACAAGTACAAATTAGTTTAATATACTTCAATATGATGAGGAAACCCTCCCAAACTCCTCCCAATGAAGTGCAAAATTCAATCATGGAACGTGCGGGGATTGACCCTCCTTGCTTGTAAATTTTAGGTCAAAAATTTCATCCAGATTAATCAAACTGATGTCTTAATTCTTCAAGAAGTGAAAGTTGGTTTCGTTCGGCTCAAGGCTACCCTTGCTTTAACATGGCCTAATGCGAGATTTCTCCATACTAACCATTCTGATGGTAGTGGTGGTGCTATTTTGGGCTTTGCTCCTTGGCTAACTAAGCATATTGTGGCTAATGGATCTAATCCTAACAATCATTGTGTTTGGGCTACTACTCTTTTCACTGACATGTTGGTGGGGTTTTTCTCGATTTATGCTCCTAATTCACCTATGGAGAGAACCTTGTTGTGGGAGTGGCTTCGCACTAATCTTCCCTATGCTAAATGGGTCTTGGGAGGGGACTTTAATATGGTGGAGCATCCTTCTGACTGTAGTTGGGGTGGTCCTTCCCAGTTAACCCAATTTGAACTTGAAGCCTGACTGTTGGCCCATAATTCTTTAGGTGTGCACAACCCTCTCATGGGCAATTTCAACCTCCATATGCCTCATTTGTTCACATGGAGTAACTGTAGAGAAGGAAACTTAAGAAAAATGAGTTGGCTAGATAGATTTTATATTTCTCCTAATTGCCCCATTCTCCCTTCGTCTAATGGTCATCTTGTTTCTTTAGACCTTTCAGCCACTCTTTCTGACCACCTCCCCATCTTCACCACTCTATCCCTCTCAAATTCCACACCCCCTTCCAATGACCTTCCCTTCAAGTTGAATGTTACTCATCTCCAAAACCAGGATTGCATTGTCGATCTCCTTGTCATTTGGCATGCAGAGCCAAGACCACAAGAAGGCAGCTGCATTAGTTGGTGGGAGAAAAATATTGCTAGATGTATTGAATTTCTTCGTGATTATGGGCATAGAGCTGCAGGAAAATGTTGCAGGTTTGAGAAATCTCTTAAAGGATAGCTTGAATATGGGAGATCATGTTTGGTGCATGACCCTTGCAACAGTCTATGTCCAACACTAAAACCATGCTTCAAAAAATGGTTGTGTATAAAGGGAAAGGTGCTCAAATTAATGCCTGGCTGTAATGGATTAAGGATGGTGATTGTGGTTCCAATTTTTTTTTTCAATATCTTAACCATAAGCATAGGATGAAACACATTTTTGCAATCAAATCTGTTGATGGTTCCCTACAAAAAAGTCATTCAGAGATCATGAATATTTTCTATGAGCACTTTAAAAACATTTTTACTGATGAATTAGCTAATGACACTCTTCTTCCCATCCTTGAGGATAGTATTGTTGGCTATATCCCCAAGAAAATAGACCCTGAATATAGTAAGTTTCTCAACCGCCTCCTCTCCATTGATGAAATTGATTTTGCCCTTCAATGCATGGCATTAGAAAAAATTCATGGTATTGATGGGATTTCGATGGAATTCTATAGAGCCCTTTGGCCTCATATTCACGAGGATTTTTATTATGTTTACCTTGAGGTAATTGAAAAAGGTTCCTTAGGAAAGGTGATTAACCAAGGACTAATTAAACTCATTCCCAAAGGCAAGGAGGAAGACACTGGTAATGGGTGGCGACCTCCTCAACACATCTTACAAAATAATAGCCAAAGAATTGGCTCGGAGAATTAAACACATGTCCCAAATGATAGTGCGTCCCGAACAAACCAGTTTCTTTGGGGGAAGATTTATCTTAGACAATTTGATTCTTGCCTGGGAAAATGTTGAATGGGCTCAACAATCTACTGAAGATTCATTAATTGTAGAAATTGACTTCGATAAAGCCTATGATAGAATTTGTTGGCCTTTCATCATCAATATGTTGAAATGGCTTGGTTTTGGTACTAAATTATGTGATCAAATCAACATGATTTTTAGGGATGAAAATGCTAGAGTGGTTGTTAATGGGAGTCTTTCTCCTTCCTTCCCCTTACAAAAATCCTTTCGTCAGTGTTGTCCACTTGCTCCCTTCCTTTATGTCCTTGTTGTTGATGCACTAGGCTATCTCTTTCAACATGCTCATTTGAATAGGCTTCTTCATAGAATTTCACTTCCAAGCAATAGTAGTGCACTTAACTCACATTTTGCAGATGATAGTATGTTGTTTATAAATAATTCTAAGGAAGAATTGAATAATACCTTGGATATTTTGGAGTTGTTCTGTACCATTTTAGGCTCCAAATTGGCCATGCACAAAACTGAATTTATAATGACTCGCCCCAACCCTCGTCCACCTTGGATTCCAAGTGAGTGGTGTGAAGTGAAACATGGGACTATAACGAGATATCTTGGTATCCCCTTTGGCATTGGAGTCTCCCTTAAAGAGATGTGGTCTTGGTTGTTTATATAAAGTTAAAAATAAACTTTTGAATTGGAAAAATAAGTTCCTGTCTATGGTTGGTCGAATCCAAGTAGCAAACACAATTCTTTTGGCCAGTCATGTCTACATCTCTTCATGTTGGTTTCCCTCTAAAACATGTTACAACTAGTTGGCGTAGCTTATTAAAAACTTTCTTTGGGCTAAATGGGGTAATAAAAATGGCTTGCATGTTATTTTGTGGGCTCATTGCATTCAACCAAAAGAGAAAGGAGGGTTGGGAATTATAGACCCATATACTCAAGGCATTTGTCTAATAAAAAAATGGATTGTGAGAGCCTTGGATGGTGATGCTCCTTGGAAATAGTTGTTTTTCACTGCATTCAAACAACCATTGTTGGATGCTCCTAGGACTTCGTCAGCTGGACGGATAAAATTATTCTTGCCTCATACTTTAAAACACATGGTTTTGTCCCCTTTAATTCCATTTGGAAAGTGTGGAAAATGACATCCAAAAAATTATCTTGGTATGATCAAAACTTGAGTCATGGTTTAATTTTCACCTCCTCTTCCATTTGGTGGAACCGTTTAGTCCAACATGACAGTAGTCCTCTGGCCATTATAAAAAAATTCAAGGGAAAACTTCTCTTTAAAAAGGGCATTCAAGTATTTCGGGACTTATGGGATCCTTTGAAGTTCAAGTAGAAAACCTGGCAGCAACTTAAATCTCAGTTTAGACTTCCCCATTTTGCTAAGAAACCAATTCCAAAACTCAAACAATTAGTTAGACCCGAGTTGTTGCAGCTCTTGTCTATGCCATGTCATGACAATTTCCTTAACGATTGGAAATGGCCCATAAATCATAGCTTTCAAAATTTCCCTCTTAGACTTATTTATAAACAACTCCTTCCATCCATCTCCTTATCTTGCAAGCTTAACCTTAAATGGCAATGCAACCTCCGTCGATCAAAATGGAACAAATTAAACTCCTTAATCTGGAAGTTTAAAGCTGATGTGCAAGCCTAGTTGACTGCTTGGAAAATTCTCCATGTTAAATTCCTTATTGGTGATCGACTCTCCTTTATTTCTCCTACTCCATCTTGCCCATTTTTCTCCAAAAAAAGGCTATCAAGCATGCCTTTTGGTTTTGTCCCCATGCTTAGAAGATTTGGAACTTTTTCTTCTCCAACTTCTCAATTTTTTTTTCCTCATGCATGGTCTTGGAGAACCGCTCTTCTTGGTCTCTCCTCATCTCACAATATTCTGACCCAAAATTTTAGACACATCATTCTTAAGCACATTTGGAGATTTCGATGTTCAACGGTTCTCTCACGTACATTTCATTCCTTGCAAGTTGCTACAATTATTATATGTGTTGAGTTCTCTCTACAGATCCAGGTTCTCCACTCTATTTTCCAAGCTAATTCAAGTTTGAAAAATATATTAGATGTTCTTCAGAAACAACTCTATGATCTTGAGGCAAAAACTAAATTGCAAAGCACCTGATTGTGAAGGAAGAAGAGTTGTTCAATCATTGATGAAGAGCATACATTTGGTTTACATAAACACCCTGGTCAATGAGTTGTAGGCTCCTTCAAACAACGGTGATCGCTATCCTTGTGTTGCCCATTCCTTTCAACTGGACAACTTTTGTGGTTCTAGGTAGATTATATCACAAGTTCTCTAGGTAGTACAATTTATGGAAAATTTCTTGATGTGTTTAATCAGTTTTATTTGAGCATTATTGTTTGCAATCCTTTGGCTTCATTTGTTGACATTAGCATCTGCTTTTACTTTTGTTGTTTTTGGTTGTTCTTCATGCTTGTAACTGCTCTTTTGGTGCTATTTTATAGCTTGTAGCTACTTGTTAAAGCCTATCTTATGGGCTTTATTTTTGCTTTTTTCTAACAATTGTTGTTTTATTCTTTGTAACTGCTTGGTTAAGACTTTTTCTTCAATAAAAAAAAAAGAAATTGATTGTATAGGAAAATAAAATTTAAGATATATAATATTTTTATAATTTATGATAGTGATTAGGTGACATTTTTGGGATGTTAGGAATTCATTTATCATGATATAATTTTTGAACTTATCATTGATATGGAAATCTAATATAATTAAATGTAAAAATTTAAGTAAATTAAATGTAAATGTACTTATCTCTTAAAATGGTTCAAATTTCATCTTTTAGATGTTAGGAATTTATTTGTCATGATATTATTTTTTAACTTATCATTGGCCTAGAAATCTAATTTAATATATTTTGGTTCAGTTTTGTGACTATGGATTTGAATTGTATGTCCATATTTGAGCCTAAAACTCATAAGTCTAATCTCAAAGATTTATCTCTGAAAGAATCCGTGATTGGGATCCCACAAGCCCTGGATGATATTATGAAGAAAACCTATCACACACATAAATGAGAAAATACACAGCAAAAAGGGATGAAACAATATTGATTGATTGAATACTGAATGAATACAAAGAAGGATTGAATATCCTTATGTAGACTTAGATGAACTCAACATGAGATCCCTGAATGGTGGAGTTTTGACTAAGAGAGGAGTGAGATAACAAAATGCATGAATCAGTTATGTCACTTAACTAATTGAAATGCATGAATCGTGCAATAACACTCGTAATCAGAACTAGATGGAATTTTCCTAAGTTTGCATTAAGCACTAGAGTAAATTAAGGATGATTTATTTACTCCAACACCCCTTTAATGGCAACTAAGGAGAAGCAAAAAATGATGAAGGAAAAGACTACAATGATGCGTGCCTCTAAAAAATTGCTCATGTGTCCACATGTCGAAAAGCGATGATGTCAATCCAAGATCTTGTGAAGACTGATAGAGAACAAGTTGCAAAGGTAATGAAGGTAGGCCAACAATGATGATGTGGTTGTCAACAAAGAGGTAAGGAGAAAATCTTGGTGGAAAAAACTCCTAACAATTTATTCAAACTAAAGAAGAAAGTTGCAACTGCTGAAGAACTGCAAAGATGCCCTCCATTAGGGATGATGCCATTGTTTATCCAATAATCAATATTGTCCTACTAGAAAGAAACTCTAGAAGCACATGAGGATGTGACTTTGGAAGCTCACGTAGTTATGAACCCTGCTAAAAAGAGACTCTGGAAGCATTGATAATGTATTCAACCTGATGGTTTACAATGAGCTCAAACCCTCATAATAAAGGATGAGGATGAGAAAATTAAGGCCAAGGATGAAGGAGATAACTAAATGAGGATGAGAGAACTCATTCCACAGATTGAGGAGAGTACTCCTCATCCTATAGTGGTGGTGACTGCTCTCCTCAATGCAAGGGACAACTCCAACACCTAACTAGGCTTAAGTTAGCCTAACTAGAGTAAAATAAACTAAGACCCCCGATTAATAATATCTTACATGGGAATGAAGAAATTGGTCCCAACTACTAGCTAGATGAGGTACCCATGCACAATGCAAAACTCTTAGAAATAGAGAAAGATAGAAAACATAGTGGGAAAAAACTATCCTCCAAAAATAGAGAAAGCGAAAGATGTACAAGTGAAAGAAGAAGAAAGATAGAAGGAGGAATCAAGACCCCCCAAGAACTACTTCTATCAAAAAACTACAAGAGATATTCCCCCCATAGTAGAGAAAGAGAGAGACTTGGAAGCCCCCCATAAGATATGTTGTAGTGCACATAGATGCTCGATGAAGTATGCCGAAGAGAATCCATGAACGTTGAACCACATTTCTCCCCTAAGGAAGCAGGCAGACTACATAAGTGTGCAAATAATCTTCCCATTCCTGATAGGAACATGCAAAAAGAAGTATAAAGACATCTTTGAATTATGCACAAGATCCAAAGATGTAGATGAATCCCATAATTTCTTCATAGAATGCTCAATGATCTCCAAGCCAAAGCTGATATGTGACAAAGATTCAAGAACATGGACCATAGGGATCATAGATGTCTGATGATAACTGGAACCATAAGAATCTGATAGTGTCACTATAGAAGCTGAAGTAGGAAAGGCATGAGCAAGAATATATGAAGAAGACAAGGCCGATGCAACTTCAATGAAGCTGACATCGAAAAGAAGACAAATGTCCTCAATATTGTTGTCATGATCAAGAAGGAGAGACTCTGCAAACAAATGATGAATGTCTGAAAGGATGACATCTCGTTGATCAAGAGGACAAGAGTGAACCAGTAGAAGAGAATTTGAAGTAGCCTTCAGAGAATCCAAAGTCTCTATTGAAATAGCAGGTGGAGGAGAATGAATAGTTGCCAATATAGGAGGTGTAGAAAGAGTATAAATAGAAAGAGATGTCTCGGTGTCATCAGGACAATCAAGATTTTTCCAATAATCAATTTCCTCTTCAGTATCATTTCATACAAAGGATCATCTTCATTATCATGGGAGAGAATCATGTCTATAGTCGGATTATCTAGGAATGGAGGTTTAGTGGGATCTCCATATATTTCCCATATAGTGGTCTAGAGAGTGCGAGGGCACTCAATGTGTGACAGAGCCCATGATGTGTGATCCCAACACTTAAACTGATTAATCCTAAGACATAATCATTTCTACTTTCAAATATAGATTTCTGCCAACATGTAGTAGGTTCAAGAATAATTCCAAACAAATGCGGCAATAAATGAATCCATCGGCAGTGCTTTATGATTCCATTGTGCCAGGACTTATAGTTTCCTTCTCCCAAATTGATGATAGATGGATGATTTCTAATTCCCATTTTTAGACTAGATAATTACCCCCTTTGGAACTTTATTTTAGTTCATTAATTATAAAAGAATCTATGATTGAGATCCCACAATCCCTGGATGATATTCTGAAGACAAACCAAGATTGAGAAAAGTATGAAGCATGAATCTTGAGATGTAATTAAAAGTAATACAAATTGCAGCAAGATTAATATATAGAATATCATTTCGTTCTCATTCCTTTATTGCTGCCAATACCAAGAAATTATAATCTTTATATAAAACTAGCAATCACACCTTGGTGTGTTGTGGGTATGTCAAAGAGGTGTGGAAGGTCAATCAGGAATTTTTTTGGTCCCTTTTTTAAATACATTTGTGTGTAGTACATGACTTCAATTTGTATGCTATTTAGCAAGTGATGTTGTTTGTGCAACAAAGGTCTCTCGATAATATAGAGTGATAGATAAGGATAGGGAATAAAATAGAGAGATAATGAGATAGGGAGATAGAGGTAGAGAAATATATGGATATAAAGAGATAGAGAGAGGAGTGAGAGATAGAGAGAGAAAAAAATATGGAGGAAGAGATAGTGAAAAAGAGAGAGGGTAATATAGATAGATAAACAAGGGTAGGTAAAGAGATTGAGAGATAGAGCGATAATGCAATTTAGAGGTAGAGAAAGATATGCATAGAAATAGATAGAGAGATGAGTGAGAGGGAGAGAGAGAGTGAGAGATCGGAGGAGATATGGAGTGAATGTGTGTGAGAGAGAGAGAGAGAGAGAGGGGAGAGAGGGGGAGAGAGGGAGTAATATAGATAGATGTAGATATAGAGAGATGCAGATGGATAGGGAGAGAGATAAAGAGAGATGGGGAGATAGAGGTAGAGATATATGAATAGAAAGAGATAGAGATAGGAGTGAGAGGGAGATAGATCAATAAATTGATATAGATATACAGAGTAGGAGAAATAGATTGAATAAGAGAGGGGTAAAAGTATAAAGATGGGTCAAAATTTTATACAGGAGTTGGTCAACACTTATTCAAGTTTTTAATTTGAATCACTAAAAAGTGACATGTATGTTTAAAATTTTGAAATGATGTAAACTAATAAAATAGTGAATGAGAACCATGTTGTACATAAGGTATGTGAGGTCCTTGTTGTGTATAAGCTATGTGAGGTCCTTATTGTGTACCCTGATATTGACTTTCGGGTGTTCCTTGGTATTGATTTTGTGGTCCTCCTTGTTGTTGTTTAGGATTTTGATTTTGGGTTTATTGAACAAAGTTTTGTCGAGTTTGGGGTGTACTCTGATAGTTCGTTTATGGTACACCATGTTGTTGTGAATGTTGTTGAAGGCTACCTTGATGTTGCATTGATGGTATACCTTGTTGTTGTGGATTATGTTGAAGGGTACCTTGGTATTGTGTTGACGGTACACCTTGTGGTTGTGAGTGTTGTTGAAGGGTACCTTGGTATTGTGCTAATGGTACACCTTGTTGTGGATTTTGTTGAAGGTTTCCTTGGTAGTTTTTTTGTGGCACACCTTGTTGTGGTTAATTTTGTGGAAGGTTACCTAAGTAGTTCATTGATGGTACACCTTGTTGTTGCAGATTTTGTTGAAGGTTGCCTTGGTAGCTTATTGGTGGCACACCTTGTTATGGTTGATATTGTGGAAGGTTACATAAGTAGTTTGTTGATGGTACACCTTGTTGTTGTGGATTTTGTTGAAGGTTGCCTTGGTAGTTTGTTTGTGGCACACCTTGTTGTGGTTTATTTTGTTGAAGGTTACCCAAGTAATTTTTTTATGGTACACCTTGTTGTTGTGAATTTTGTTGTGGAAATTACCCTTGTTGATTTTATACGTTGTTAGAAGGGTTTTGGGGCATGTATTAACATTGTGATGGGTTACCACCTTGTTAGTCCATTGGAATTTCCCCTATGTTTTGCATTGTGTTATGTTGTGGTATGTTTTGGGTTGTATTTCCTTGATAGTGTTGTGCCACAAATTCTTGTTCAATTGGGATGATTGCCTAAACAATGGGTTATCCATGGGCTGTGTTTGATAATTGTTTTGAGAAAAAAATGGAGGTATGTTGGTATTGATGGTTGGTTTTGGAAGTTGTCTAACTACCATTTTATCTCCAAGTGGAATAAGATTCAGATCTTTTAGTATGTCCACATTGAAGTCAATTGGTAGTTTTGCACACTTTGTGCTAGTGTGAGGAAATATGAGTTAAAATTTATTTCAAGCATCTTGTCCATAAGTTTCTACATCTTAGGTTCTTAAAATTATTCTAATAGCTTCTCGTCAGTGAGTTCCTCATCACTATCATATTCTTATATGATCACATCATTGGGATCTAGATTTTAATTTTGTCTATCAATCATGTTTTGGTGTCTAAGGTATACGTCCTCATCACTTGGTGGTTGGTTTGGTGTTGCATTGAAGGAAGGTTCCTTTTGATGAGTTGTAAGGTCACTTGGTTTGTATCCCCATGGGTTGGTTTCCTCATTAGTGATATTGGGTTTTTGTGTGCTTGAGCTACTTTTTTTGGCTTCCATATTTTTTCTGTGTTAAGATCTCATGGTTGTCATAAACATTCCAAGACATTGGAAAAAAAATTCATGATCACTTAACTATGGAATGGAATAATGCTTGTTTTTGGGAATTTTTGTTTAAAGGTGTTTTGGTAAGCTAATATTTTTTATTGCCACATGGGAGGTGGTAATACTGATCTTCTTGTTGCAAGATCGACTTTTTTCTTCTTTTTCTAGGATGTTAGTTGTATTTCTCCATTGAGTGGGTGTTTCCTTTTTCTCAAATATGAAGCTTCTCAAACTACTAACAATGTCTAATTATTCACCTTCAACATGCATGAAATTTGGCTGTATGATAGGTGCAGTAAGATCGGGTTGTTGAATTAGAGTAGTAGGATGCCAAATGGTCATAAAGTGAGTGATGTTGGTGAATGTTCTGGAAATGATGCTAACTTTGGAACTCAAAATATTTTAGAAAACTTGGATCGATATTTCACTTCATTTTTATAGAGGATATATTTTGAAGATCTACTTGAACTAGCCTAAAGGTGCAAGAAAATGTTGATATCTTAGAAATTGAGAGTAAAGGAATAATCCAAGTTGTGTTTGTAGAAGTTGAGAAATCCAACTTCATAGACCCTGAAGATCACTTACATGCAAATAACCTGTCACAAAAAGAAGAGATGGAGACAAAAAATCAAGGGTGCTCTGAAAGCTAAAAATGTATTAATCAGAGAGTGTATAAAATATAATGATCAATCCTTATAAAAGGAGATTGTGCAACCCTAAAAGTAACCATAATAGGTAGACATTTTATAATTAATATAATTATTAAATGTCACAATATGCAAACTAAAGTGAATTCTTAAGAGAGGAATAAAGGTAACTTAATTAACATAATTAAGTTAAAACCTTTACTCTAACACCCCCCCTTAAGATGAGCAAGAGTGCAACTAAAAACATGTGCAAGAAAGAAAAAGTAACTACAATGCATGAAAGTAAACATGAGTCCTGACAACTAGATCTAATCAGGTACCCATTTACAAATGCAATGCAAACTAAAGGAAACGGGGTAAATGAGAAAACCCAGTGGGAACAAAACTCCTCCCCAAAATAAAATGCAAAGAAAGGAATGTAATGCACTAATGAAAGAAGGATAGGAGGTGGATTACATGATATCCCCCATAGACAACTTCTATCATATAAGTACATATACAATGGTCTCCATAGGAGAGATAGAAAGAGACAAGAAGGCCCCCCCACAATGAAGAAACTCTTGTTGAAATGGTAGATGCCTGAAGTAGAATCCAAAAGGAGATCCCGAAGCAGCAAATGATATTCCTCCCCTTGGGAAGAAATAGATCCAAAGGAAAATGTCAAAGAAACCCTGTGAAGAGTGATGAACCAATATGTCTCAAGATGTGTGCCATGATCAGATGCTGAAGAATCTATTTGTCTGAACTTAAACAAATGATGTCAAATCCAAACTGATGTGGAGAATACTGAAATGCAACCTCTAAATGTATTGATAGTGGTGGGCATACAGTGATAACATGACTGTCAATGTAGAGGAGATGAATTTCCTCAAAATAATCCTCCAAATCTGCAATATAGGACTCCACAAAAAAAAATCATATGTTTGCAACATAAGAGTCCAAAGTAGCTATGTCTAGAAGATGTATGATGCCCTGCTGTACTAAATTAGGAAAAATAGGAGATGCTAATGATGTCTCAATCTAAAGAGTAGGAACTGTGAGACAAGCCTCTGATCCATCAGAACATGTAAGGGTGTCTAAATACTCAATGTCCTCTAAAGTATCATGATCAAAGGGTGTATTATCTCTCCAAGCAATGGGTAAGAGATAATCTGAAGCAGGATCCTCTGGGAATGGAGAGAGATTGGGGTCTCCATAGATCTCCCAAAGACGTGTCCAAAGTGGGTGGGGACAATCAATGTCCGATATAGCCCACACAATGTCATTATCAACACTAGACAATATAAGTCCTACTATGTGATCTCTAATGATATCCCAAGATAATTTTCCCTCTGAAGTAGTTGGTTCAGGTATGATATCATACAAATAAGGAAAAATATTAAGCCACCTACAATGTGGAAGTATGCCCTTTTCCCATGAATCATAATTACCCTGTTCCAAAATTACAACTGAAGGGTGAGTAGAAAAACCCATGATAACTCTTCAAATGAAAAAATCTGAGAAAATTGACCATGTAGAAGCTGAGAAATCCAACTTCTTGAAAATGTATTAATCAAAGAGTGTATAAAATACAATGATCAATCCTTATAAAAGGAGATTGTGCAACCCTAAAAGTAACCCTAATAGGTAGACATTTAATAATTAATATAATTATTAAATGTCACAATATGTAAACTAAAGTGAAATCTTATGAGAGGAATAAAGGTAACTTAATTAACATAATTAAGTTTTAAAACCTTTACTCTAATAGTGTTTTGATTTTGAATCTTAAAACTAGGTTGGGGTGTTTGATTTTTTTACAAATGGATATGGGCTGATGCAAGAAGTTGGGTCCACAAAAAGTCCAAAAAGTGGAAGTGTTTTTGTTGTTTTCAATAATTTTTCACACTTGGACTAAAAATTTGAGGCACTTACACAATGAATTTTTAAAAAAATCAGTAATATGAAATTTTGAATTTTGAATCTAGTTTTTAAATATGTAAATTATTCAAATACCCAAATTGTAGAAATTAAATTTTGACAGGGATCTATAAAAACTACTTTTTAAAAGTCCCTGTTTTTTTACCATACCATGCACGTGTACGGACACCACTTTTTGACCCAAATAAAAGTATTTTGCTAATTCCTTTTGAGGAAAGAGAGCTAACAACATGAAGATTGATGAGGAATTTTTTTTGTAATTTTTTGTTGAATATTTTTTTTTTTATTAAATTTTTATTGGCCTTAATTGTTGTTTTTAAAAATCAACGTGTACGGACAACATAATTTGACCTAAACTAAACATTTTTTGAAACTTTTTTTTTTCATTCTGTAAAGAATTGTCTAAAGATTGATGTCATATAATTTTTTTTACAAGAAACTTCACCAAAAAAAAGTTATTAAAAAACAAAAAAAGTCTGATATTTCATGTTTAAGGACTAGTTTGCTTTGAAATTAATTTAAAAATATCAAATATAATCCAATATTAATAAAAATTATATATTTGGAAACTAGAAATCGTGTTCTATAATGGGTTTTAATTTTATAGATTGATTCAGAAAAAAAATCCATCAAACATACTGTCAAAGATGGACATTCTTCTTCAATCTGCCTTAGTTTTTTAGTTGCAGGTCAAAGGCTAAGGCTCAGATTGCCAAGCCTTTCCCGAGCCTAAAACCAAGGCTGCAAGTGGGTTGGAGATTCAAGTTTTTAATAACGCATATGCGTTTTTAAAAACGCGTACGCGTTACAAAATGCATATGCGCTCTTTATTTGTTTGATTATTTAAAAAAAAATATACTTTTTAGAAACGTGTACGCGTTTTGAAAAGAAAAACGCGTACGCGTTTTGAAAAGAAAAACGCGTACGCGTTTCTAAAAAGTATTTTTTAAAAATAAATGACTTGTATGCACTCAAAAATGCGTATGCATTTTATAATGCATACGCGTTTTATAACGCGTACGCGTTTTATAATGCATACGCATTTTTTTAGGCTCGGGTACCCAATGCATAACACATACGCATTTTCTGCGAGATTTTTTTTTTGGCCGAAACTTCCCCTCTTCGTGGACCCAACTTCTTGCACTTACCCATATGGACTAATGTAGATATGGGGTGTTTTTTAAAGGTTTGGTTATTTTGTTCCAAAAAGATAAAAGGTTAACTAGTTTCTGATTTGCACTAGAAAATTAGGTAATAACGACAATATTTTATGTCAATAGTGTCTGGTTTTTAGATCAATAATGGTACTATTCAGAAAAAAGTGACCCTATTTGATCAGTGCCTATCAAAATACAGAGGTACTAATAGCGACAATCTTGAGGAAAAGCAAACAAGTTTTAGGTCAATAGCATCGGTTTTCATATCAATAGCATCTCTATTCAAGCTTGTTTCTAGTTTTTGTTTTGATAGCAATTTGGACAAGTTTGTGATTTTGATGTTTCATTTGATCTGATTTATTTTTGAGAATTTGGCAAGTGAGATACAACAATAAAAAAAAATGTTTGACTCTAAATGTTTATAGTTTAAGCAAGTTTATTTCCAAAAAACTCAAAGTTTGTGAAATTCAAGGTACTAAAACCATAGTCCCCAATGTTGACTTTGGTCTAAGTGTGATTTTGAAATGTAAGCCTAAATATTTAGAAACCTTTAGAGATATTTGTTTAAGGTGTCTTTTAAGGAGTGCAAATATAAGGCTCTTTTTAAAGGTATTCACACTAAATCCAAAGGGTTTGTGATTTTGATAATGAAGTTCAATGTTTGTTTTGTTGCATTCTTTCAAATAAAGCATAGTGTTTGATGTCAATAAAATAACGTTGACATACTGTAACATAGATTTTGGCACCATAAGACTATCTAACACTTCTAGGGTTTTTCACCTAAAAGGAGAGAGGTAGGCCAAAATGGACCATGTTATCATTAAAATATTAAGATGTTAATGTGATGTGTTTGAATGTGTCTGAGTACAATGATCTAAATGCTAAGAAATGATAAAAGAGACTAATTACTAATGCTAAGCTTAGGAAATGAACTATGCTAGAAAACACATTGTGATATGTGAATGACCTAAGAAACATAAACAAACTATTAAAGAAGTAAATAGAAATGAAGGGGTGCACTTAGGAGTGAATTTCAGACTGGATTGGAGATTGGAAATGTTACTAATGTTGACTAGGACACCTGTGCCAATCTGGGCGATTTAGTACCAGACTTGGAAAAACTAGCCTGAAGCCCATTTCTGCCAAATGGGTGTCCAGATCTACAAAATATCTAAAAAGTAGGTTCAGTGGGACTAGGTCACCATTGTTGGTGACTTAGTCCACTTCTGAATTTCTAAAGATTAGAGAATGAAAATGGAAGCCCTCGGTTTGCACTTTAGTTCCCCACAGGTGTTAGCTTCTGGAATTTGGATTCTTAGACCTGAAAGTGACTTTTTGTATATATTTTTCCCTAGCCAACAAGGAGATATCTTCAAAAAATTTGCAACCTTGTCTTCAATGATTTCCAAGTCTCCAAGGTACCTAAATCTGCAAACACACAAGGAGAAAAAGAGAAAATGTTGATTGTTAGGGATTGGGGGTTTGCCTTGGTCAAACCCCTTTTGAGTAATTAAACCAAAATGATGAAATAATGTAATGAAGCATGAAACAAATGGAGCTAATACCTTTCCATTATGATTGATCTTGAGTTGTTGCAGCAATGGTTGAGGGTTCAACCCTTGAATGCTTTAGAAATATGTCTTGATGACTTAGAAGGCTCAAAACCCTAGCTTTCTTGAGAAGAGTGAGACATGACTGCTAAGAGATGTAAGAGATTAGATTGAATGGTTAGGGTTAAAATGGGAGGTAAAAACCCTTATTTATACATGTTATGCCCTAATTTCCCTGAAAAATAACACAACACAGACCTTAGGGTTTAGGAGACAAAATCCAACAAGAATTTTAAGTTAAATTTGATTTTTATGCCACATGGGACTAAGTCGCCGAAGGTGGCGACTCAGTCCACCTTGGAAATTTTGAGTGGTTGTCGGGGATTAAGATGTTATTATTGTTGTTTGTTAGGATTATTTCACAAAAAACACTAAAGTAGGACCTATAAGTACATTAAGGGGTCATTTTATCATGAGAAAGAGTTAATTTAGTGATGAAAAGCCTACAAAAGTGTGAAAATGTGTTAAAACACCTTACAACACTTTGGCACAAGGCTTTGGAAAGGGATAAAAAGAGGTCCAAAATCCATAGGCAAGGGCCCAAATGAGTGAAAAGTGTCAATTCTACACTTTTTGGCGACACATTTAGCCCCCACTTTAGTGAGAGGATGAACTTGCTTCAAACTCACACTAAAGTAGCCCCATGGAGATGGTGAAGAATGAAAAAGATGAAGAAGGTGGTCAAGCCCCCATGATTTGAGATTCTAGGTCAAGCCATCATAAATTCAAGAAGATAGATTCAAGGGTGAATGATATGCAACAAAACAAGATACATGATCATGCAATGATAAGAACTAGAAGGGAAAAGAGAAATGAAAGTGAAAAAGGGTGGAACAAGCTTCGACCATTTGTCCAGCTAGTTGTGGATCAAATCTAGGCTATTTTTCCAAGAATATGATGTACTCACTCTGGGGCGATGAGACTTTTGGTTGTCCTATGGTTGAGAAGGCCGAAAAGGTGAGAAAAATACACATTACTGGTATGCACTCACACACATGCAGGTGGCTATGGGGAAATTCGTGCTACTGGTTGGGCTTCTTGCTCAAACCATATCAAAGTTATACCTCATGATAAATTTGATAAGGCGCCATAAAATAAAATGTTATTATAATAGTGTAAGGAGTGTTGAAAGGAATTTTTCTTAGTTCATGCAATGTCTCAATCTTAAGGAACATCATACATAATGTTTCCAAGAGAGGAAAAGTGCAAATGGACTCATCTTGTTTCTAAGAGAGGAAAAGTGAAAATGTCTCATCTTGAACAACATTGTACCTAATGTTTCCAAGAGAGAGAATCACAATAAAAAGAAAATTGCACAATGAAATATGATTATTGATGTATGCCGCCGCTTTAAAGTGATTGCTAACACCATCACTGTGAGAAATTTATTTAAAGTAGAAGAAGAGATAGATTGCAGGAGAAAGATAGTATGTCACATGTGAGTCAACTTAAGATATGTCATCCACCTCCCAAGCTTGTTCTTATGTGTTCATGAAAGGTTAATGACTAGTCAAAAGAGACAATGAAAAGTGACATATGAGGACAAGGCTAGCTAACCCCTTGTCCCCACTTGGTGCAGGACAAGAGTGAGCCGAAAGGATTGATGAGATGTAGGGTAGAGTGAAAATTAGTATCAATTAGAGGAATGAGGTGTCCCCACATAAGGAAGAATACCAAACTCCTTAAGATGTTGAATTTTACTACTCAAGGCCTTAAATTAATTAGTGGAATGACCATGGACTCAATGGTAGGCACACAAGGAATATTTTTTATAACATTTATTTTGAATTTGACGAAGGGAGATCAAGTGATCTTGGAGGAGTCTCAACAAGATACCCTCTTGATCATGGGGAGAAAGTGTTCCTTTAGTTTGTGACAAAGAAATTTCTTGCTTAGTATAGGATTTCATACTTATGCAAGGCACTTTAGATTGTGATATTTTGTACGCTCCATTAGAGGAGTGTGTAAAATCCAAATCATGAGTGGGTTGTGAGATGACATTAAGCGAAGGTTTCTTTGTTTGGTGTGATTGTTGCAAAGGGTCACTTTTGGAAGGTGATTTAGAAGGGTGATTTGGGATGATGTTGATGTTGCATGAAGGTTTGATGATTTCAATGAAAGGACAAAATCCAAGACCATGATTTGTTGTTTGTGTTTTAGGCTTGATAGGGGTGTGGATACCTTATTCGTTAGCACCACATCCTTTTCCACTATAGCCAAGTTCGTTTCATGAGATCATAACCTTTTCCATAAAGATTTTTCAGCACTTTTGGATTGAGTGATTTCTTGTTGTTGGCTTCTTTGTCTAAAGTAGTTGAGGTGGTTGTGTTCAGAGGATCGACCGAGTCTTATGTTGACAAGACTGTGTTACCCTTTTGAGAGGCTTTATGTATGATCTTGGATTCCCCTATTAAAGGAGGTGTGAAGTCTAAGGAACCCCAATCATCATCTAAGGAATTTTGTTGTATAATTTCCACTTGTTTGGTGGGTGTTGAAGTGGTGAAGGGTTTGGATTTCTTTTGATCAAGTTGTAAGACACTGTAAGGTTTAGGGTCGACGTCAAGTGTGTACACTTTGTTGTTGTAGATGTAATTCATCTTACGATGAAGAGTGGAAGGCACCTCATTCATTGCATGAATCCATGGCCTACCTAGAATGAGGTTATATGAAACATCATGTGGCATAGCATGGATCAGTGTGTCTAATGTGACCATTCCAACTCTAAGAGGCAAAGTGATCACATCAAGTAGTTTCTATCCTACACTGTCAAATCCATCAATAGATAAAGAGGTAGGTTGAATGTTTGATTTGTCGATATGGAGTCTATCCAAGAGATTGACACTACACACATTAACAGTAGAGCCATTATCAACAAGGGTTCACTTAATCCCTATACATTGGTATTGAGATATGATTATGAAAGCTTCAGCTTTGTTTTGCACATCCAAAGGAGGGAGCTCACTTTGGTGGAAAATAATGTTAGTGTTCAAGCCTTGAATCATAGCTGCTATGTCATTTTTTTGCACATTAGAAGGGATGGGATTTTTTTGCAAGTCCGTCTGCATCCTGTTCTGATAGTGAAGGGAGGCTTGAATAAGGTCCCATAGTGAGATCTTAGCAAGAGTATTCTTAAGTTAGTTGACAAGATCATACTCCCTAATGAATGAATTTAACTGAGGGGCAGCAAGTAAGATGGGAGTGGGTGAAGGTAAGGGTGTTGGAGTTGGTTGGGGTGGTCGTGGAGTGTTTCTTGTGTAATGTGTGTGAGCAACAATATTATAACTCAGTTGCTGCGACACATTATGTGTGGGTGGGTAGAGGATAAATTCGGGTTGAGGTTTAGTTGAAGGTGGATAAAGGATGAGTTGAGGTTGAATATTATTAATGTTCTCTTGGGAAGGATATTCTAGCATAGGATTTGTGTCCTCTTCTAAGGGCATAATATTATTACTATCAATGATTGGTTCTGTTAAAATCACTTCATCACAAGTAGGGTAATGATCAATGATGGGATTAGTAATGGTGGGAGGATTAGGAGAGAGTTCTATTTTATTGTCTTGTGTTGCAAAGGTATCATTCACTTGTTCCTTACTATCTACCCTAGTAGGATAACTTGTAATATGGTCACCACTAGCTTCATCACAAGTAGTGGAGGCATCAAGAGAAGGACCACTATGATTTTCAAATAGATTGTCCCAAATGGTAGGAGCATTGGGGGAGGATCGAGAGTCTCATGAATCGTAATAGGTATATCTTATAACACCAACCTATCATCTTTGCATTGAGGAGGGATATTAGAAGAAGAGCAATTGGGATTGTCATGGATAGGGAGACTAGGGAAGGAAATGTTTAGAAATGTGTTTATGATATCATCATTTTTTTGTTTAGTGTCTTCAGAAGGGGGATGAGAAGAGGGACAATCAAGACCCTCAATTCTTGTCTCTTCTTTCACAAAAATACCTTTGTCACTAATAGGAGAGGTATAGGGAGTGTAATGCAGGAAAACTAGAAAGTAAGATTAAAGCAATATAAAGAATTTAAACTCAAACTAACCTACATTAAACAACAAAGAACAAAGGAAATAGCTAAAACATAAAACAATCTCACTAAAGATCGATGTGACTTCATGAATAATCTTTGTTGTCCTCCATTCGTCGTGATAGTATTCTTGCCCTCATATTTTCAGTATGTGTGCAAGCATAGCCTTGATGTATGTGACTATAGAAAAATATCGAAGATTAACAAGTGCTCCAAATTAAAGTCATACAATTTTGGGAGTTGAAATGATGAAAGGCAGGTCAATTTATAGAAAATTGATCATTCAAATGAGAGGCTGAGATCGAAAGATAGACAAACGATTCAGATTAAAAGATTCAACATGCATTGACATAAGTGTTAGTACTGACGTGAGTGATAAAACCTAAGAATAGAGATCAAGATTAAATAGTGATTTAATCTCTAGTTGAAAGTATTCGAAATTAGAAGAATGATGTTTGTATGAAAAGGATACAGATAGAATAAAGACAACGATCTGTTTGAATGCATGCATAAATTAATTAATTAAATAACGATATTTAATTTTATAAATATCTACATGCATAAGAGTCATAACTAGATAAGTGACTCGTTATGACAGAGAGTCTCTTTGCAGAGACGATAAGATATTAAATCACGAGATAACTAATTGATTGAAATAGATCTCAATTAAAGTGATAAGTGAATAATTAGATAACTAGGCGATTATCTAATCAAAGAAATATTTGAGGAATAATTATTTTAATGAATTAAATGAATATTTAACTAATCATTCAAAATTTAGTGATTTAATTAAATAAATATTTATTTATTTAATTGACTGTCAAAAAGGTTAATTGAATAATTAAATAATTCAAAATGAATATTTAATTAAATAGTTGAAATTGTGATAAAGGATAAATTAAATAATAAATTATTTAATTCATAAAGGAGATTAATTAATTAGCGACGTAATTAAATAAATAAGATATATTTAATTAATCAAGGTTGAATAAAGGTCATAATGAATTAATTAAATAATTAAGGTTATTTAATTAATAGAAGAAAGGTGACTATAGAAAGTAATTAAATAATTAACATTATTTAATCGTGACCATCGACATTAGAATTATGTCGAAAATGGTACTCGCAGGCCTAGACCAATTTTTAGTGTCTACAATTTGCCCCTCTTTGATACAATGTCGTTTCGGCCTTTGTGTCGAAGAAAATTATTTAGATCATGCCCCTGTCGTGCCCCAGTGTGAAATAGGTTAGGGTATGCCCTCTCGAGAAAAATGACAATTTTTGAAAAAACCTTGAAAGTTTTTGGAAATTGTCCTGATTAGGTAATTTGATAGTCAAAAGTTTGCTGGTGGTGAAATAAACTAACTTCGAGGTGATCTCATCAAGAAATGGATGTTGGAAGTTGGTAGTTTATGTGTCCAGTACAGAAGGTTGGAGGAAAACCCTCCAAAACCCTAGGTATAAATAGGATTTGGGGTGAAAAGCAATTCATTTGCACCCTAAACAATTGAAAAACATTGATTTGAGCTTTGAGATTTGAGTGAAGATGTCGCCTATTTCGTACACTGAGCATCACGGATATCGCATCTGGACATTCAGATGCCCCACTGACACAGAACCCCCCATATCTACCCCTGGACCAACTTTTGAAATTTTGATTTTTGAGTTTTTCTAGGCATTTTAATTTTAATTTTCAGATGTGTCACTTAACAATCAACACATATGTGTTCGTATGCGATGCATGTGCTTGTGGAACGATGCATATGTGAAAATACGTCCAGGTCATTTAGGTCACATTTAGGAAATCAATACATGTGTTTGAGGTTGAACAGCATTTTATTTTAATAGTGTCGCATGTAGGGTTTTGCATCGTAATTTTATTTATGCATCACATTTTCTTGTTAAAATAGGCAGCAATAAGTAGACTGCATTTGCAAATAAAAAGACACATATTCCTAATAGGTAGGTGTTTTTGTTTTATTGACACATTTGAAAATTTTCAACGCATGTGCATGTGTGTGAAATGCATTTGATACTGTGCAACACATTTGAAAATTCCAATGATGTAGTTGAGATTGTGCATCGCATTTGATTTTGAAGCGACACATTTGACTGTCAAACTTTTGAAAAAAATTGTGATGCAAAGATGAATGATCTATTTTCTGACACATAGTATTTGATGCCCTTGTAGGTTGTATTAGATCTGATTTACACCTGGGAGTCATGACCGGTGACATACGAGCTTAGAGACAGCTTACAGAGTGTCGAGACACACATGATTTGGAGATTGGGTTTGCACCATATTTGTACTATGCCCACTATTCGGGCGAACAAAGGTATGCTGACTACATTGTGTGAGAGGTGGCATTCTGAGACCTTCTCTTTTCATTTTCCTACTGGAGAGGCAACTGTCACCTTAGAGGATATGTATAGGATCTTGAGATTTCCTATTAGGGGTGAGAGGGTTATGTATGATACCCAGAGGGGATATAGTGAGATCACTAGATTTTATGTATATGATGATATTAGGCAGCTAGGTATTGAGAATTATGAGATTAGATGGCATGTTTTGGCAGAGAGATATGAGAGGATATATTGCATGCTTTGTACATTGATTGTTGGTATATTTCTTCCTGACCGTCGAGGTCATGGATTTCCTATTGGGTGGGGGGAGATGTTTGTAGGTATGTTAGAGTGGAAGGTTGTCTATGAATGGGGGCCATGTTTACTAGCCATGTTGTATTTTCACTTGCATGATATTGCATATAGATATGCACAATCGATGAGCTATGGTACCACCCTTCTTATGGTGTGGGTGTGGGAACACATTGCTATGCTCCATCCCCTAGTCACTTCTGATCATGATGTTAGATCACCCTATGTTTTCCATTATGCGGGAAACATTACACAAAGTCATGTTGGGGATACTGGTTATTTGTGGCATGCTTTGGATACTTTAGTTCAGTTTACATGGAGACCATATATGGATTGTGGTCAATGGTCAAATGACAATAGGCACTTACCATATTATTGACAGACATAGTATTTGATTGATAGGATAGTGTTGAGTGTACATATTATTGAGAGGCACCTTCCTGACCAAGTTTTGAGATAGTTCAAAGAGGTTCAGGATGAGCAGAGTTTGCATGGTTTTCCAAAGAGGTTCCACTGGTCGGGCCTATGATTTGTGTGGCTACAATAGAGGCAGAAATTCAAGCTTTACAACCTATGCCATGGGGATGGAGGGGTGGTGTGGCAGATCCTAAGACTATAGTAGCTTATGATACTTGGTGGATAGAGCATTGTCCCATTCCCTATATAGATCTTGATCAACTGGCTCTAGTTGAGAGACGGGGGACAAGGCCTAGGGGTTGACATAGAGGTGGGGTTGTAGGGAGAGGTGGTAGAGGAGGTGATGATGATAGGGGTGGAGGTGGTAGAGGTGGTCAACGAGGTCGATGAGGGAGGAGAGGTGGTTGCAGAGGTGGGTTATCTCCTGTTCATGAGGCAGAGGGGGAGGGTGAGGATATTCCTATGTTAGACCTTAGCGATGGTGGAGAGGAAGAGATTGGAGGAGAGCACCCAGTTGAGGAGGTAGGAGGGGATGAGAATGCCAAGGAGGAGGCCAATAGAGATGATATGGAGATTGATGTCCTCATAATTATGGCAGTTTATGGTGTAGATGATTAGGAGGAGGAGGTGATGGGGGACCGGGAGAGAGAGCTATGTGATAGGGTTGTGGAGGACTCAGATGCAAAGGTGGAGGAGAGACCAAGACGAGATGCAGAGGCTCCTAGGGATAGTATAGTAGAGGCTTTGGAGGAGAGGGTGAGGGTACTTACTACAGAGCGGGATGCTCTACAGATGGAGAGAGACAAAGCCCTCTTGGATAGGGACCAGACAGTTTCCTGACAATAGGAGACAAAGAGGCGGTTTGTGGAGTTGAGAGCCTTATGTATTGGTCCAGCTATAGCATTTTCTTGAGAGTTAGTCCGAGCTAGTGATAGGGAGAGCTACTTCAAATATTTATATGAGGCCAAGGTTCCACCTGAGAGACTAGCTCCCAACTATTCCCAGACACATAGTGGTAGTTCTTGGAGCCGATCTCACAACTGGACACATAGTACAAAGGGTGTGGTAGGACCACCGAGGACAAGACCATATGACAAGCCCCCTTCTACACAATGAGCTCTCATCAGTCACCACCACATACACCACATGGGAGCAGTGGAAGCACTACATAGTGACATGTTGTATTTGTAGACATTGTATTTTGATTACAGAGCCTGCAAGCTCCACTTTGATTGATTACATTGTGACATTGTACTATGACACATCTTATTTTAAGTGATATATATATATCATTTTTGGTGGCGATGATTTTAAGTTTTTCTATATGATGATGTAGTTTATTTCTATATGATTATGCAATTTATTTCTATATGATTATATACATGTTATGGATTATGATGTTTACTCATGATGTTTCATTTCCTATGTTGATGTATTTATATGATGAAATGTTAAATCTATATGATGATGGATGGATAGTATTGACACATGTGATGAATGTATTCTATTCTTATGAAAATTAGATGAAATATGATGCTATTATTTATGATTCTATGTGGATGTATGTATAATTTACATAATTTTGTGATTGGTAAATGCATAAATGTCATGATTATCTAAATGTGATGGATATGTGTATTTTTATATTTGTTTGAAATGCAACATAACTATATGGTGTACTATATATAGACATATGAAAATTTCAACATAATGGTTGTAAAAATGTATGCATATGTAGATTATCTTTTTTTTTTGTGTGTCATAGGACTCTGTCATTATGCAGGATAGAAGAAATATTAGCGCGGATTATTTGAAATGTGAGTATTGAAAAAGATGGGTATTAGTAAAATGTATAATCTTCAATATTTTTCCAAATACAAAATAATATTTGCATTAAATCATCATTGGGTGGGACATGACACAAATGGATAGTACACACCATGATATGAGATAGACCATGATGTACGAAGTCATACACTTGGGAAAATAGACAGTCGTAGACAAGGAGTGTCTAGATGCATACTAAAGGCCAAATTGACCCAGTCTTTTTGTCAAGACAAACCACAGACAAAAATCAAAGAAAAAGACAAAGTCAAGATACATTATTTCTCCTCTAAATCCTTCATGGGACATCCTCGAGAAAGCTAGTAATCTGACTTGAAAAACCAATTAAAAAGACAATCTATAGACAACAGTCCAAGAAAAATAGTCCTAAAACATCATTACTTATCTAAATCCTTTACGGGACATCCTCAAGAAAGCTAGTAACGGAACTCAATGACAAAGCCAATAAGATAAAACCAAATAAGCCATAAATGTTCAAAAAGCCAATAAAAATATTTGCCAAAATTTTATCTATTGTTGTTTGTTTGATAATTTGATTGTTTGACATAGCCTAATGTCAGGAATGACACATACCATATAAGACATTGAGTCTACTTTTGATTTTGTGACTATCTGTGTAAGGCGTGACAAAGCATGGTTCAGAAAAAATGTATCATATAGGATGTTGAGCCTGATGACATTGATGTGACAAGATGCATAAGGCTATGATGATTGATGATATCCATTGTCAAGAAAGAAACATCTTGTATGAGACATAAGTTTGATTGTATTGGAAATTTGTTTGGTTTGACTTGATGACATTGTTGAAATATTTTGGCTTGTTGATACATGACTTATCTTGGTGATTTTGACTATTGTGCACATGTGTGTTGATAGTGTATGACTTAAGTTGACTGACACAATGTACCCTAAAGGATTGACCTAGTGCAACCTCAGGGGCTCATTGATTGATGGCCTTGCCTACATTGTACACATAGAGACCTTGTAGTTTGACTAAATTTGACTAACAAAAATGATTGCCAAATATGTACTCAACTTGGTGGTGTGTGACATGTGTGATGGCGAATGTGATAAACCCTAATGGAATGACCTATTGCAGCCTCGAGGGCTCATCAATTGATGGCCTTGCCTACATTATACACATAGAGACCTCGTAGTTTGACACGACCAATGACTTTGACATATACAAAGAATGAGTCATGATTTGTTGTGTGTGATATGTGACAAACCTAGAAAGATAGACCTAATGCCTCAGGGGCACATCGTTAAATGGCATTGCCTAGGTCTAGTCGCAGAGGCAACGTAGTTCGACTATGTCTACAACTGACTTGACACAACTGACTATGGATTTGTTTTTGGGATTTTTCGTTGTTGACATGTTTTTATTTTTTTGTCTTTTTGGAGTTTTATGATGTTTTTGGATTTTTTCAGGACATTTTATGACATTTTTGAGTTTTTTTTTTTTTCAGGACATTTTGTGAGGTTGGATGAGTGAGTGCAAGGTCTTAATGAATTAAGTCAAGGATTTTACCCCAGTCGAGTATAAGACCAATAGGATGGGATAGGGAGATGGAATGGACTTGATGTCAATCGTTCCAAGCTATGATAAGAACAACCATTTATTATGGGTGATGGTGGAAAAGTCTGATTGGAATGATGGTAGACGAAGGAGCAAAGTCAACTACTCATGGCACTTGTTTGCCAGGTTTTCACTATTGGATGAATTATTTATTTTTACTATATTATGATTTTTCAATTTTTTTGGTGTTACAAAGATGCTCGTTTGCCAAGTTTTCATCAAGGTAACAATTTTTTTTGTTTTTCCATTTTTTTTTGTATTTTTATGATTAATACAACACTCTTAGAAGCTATGCATAGAACCTCTTCAGATGAAGGCTATTGATAGGCGATAATAGTGGTTCTCCTTCAGGGGTAGAGAGTTGATATGCTCTTGGTGCAAAGGCTTCTGTAACAATGTAAGGCCCTAACCAATTTGGTTCGAACTTGCCTGGTTTTTCTCTTTCAGCTTGATTCTTTGGGTTGTCCATTAAGACCAATTCACCAATGTCAAAATGTCGATTCAAAACTTTTATGTTGTAGCTGCGACGAAGACGGTTTTGATATGCTTGCAAATGGTCCAATGCCTTTTGTCTTCGCTCATCTAGGAATTCTAACTCATATAGTCTTGACACACAGTACTCTTGATCATCAATATGACCTTTCAAGGATACCCTTAGGGAAGGAATTTCAACCTCAATAGGTAAGATAGATTCATAACCGAATACCAAGGAATATGGAGTGGCGTTGGTGGGAGTATGGATGCTTGTGCAGTAAGCCCATAAGGATAGATTTAGCTGTAAGTGCCAGTCACGACCAACACCATTGAAAGTGTTTTTGAGGATTCTGATGATTGTTTTATTTGATGCCTCTACTTGGCCATTAGCTTGTGGATAATATGGGGTGGAAAAGTGATGTTGGATATGGAATTATTCATAGAGATGATGAAATTCTTGGTTTTTGAATGGATGACCATTATTCGTGATAATGGATTGAGGAACACCATACTAATAAATTATGTAGTTTAGGATAAACTTGGAAATTTGTGTGTCGATAATATAGGTCATAGGAATAGCCTCAATCCATTTGGTGAAGTATTTGGTGCCATTTATGATGAACTTATGGCCATTGGAAGATGGAGGGTGTATCTTACCTATGAGGTGAAGTCCCCATTGGGCAAAGGGCCATGGTGAAGTTATCGGTCGAAGCTCCTATGCTAGTGCATGTATCGAGTCTTCATATACCTAACATTGTTGACATTTCTTGACGAAAAAATATGAGTCCTTTTCCATGGTAGGCCAATAATAGCCCAACCTCATAATATTCTTGGCTAAGTGGTGCAGGAGCACACCTTGGCTAACCTTCATTTTTGTTATTTTGGCTTGTACTTGACTCTAGCCAAGTCAGGGAGTTTGTTTGCTTTCAAATGTTAGAAGGTCATTGCTTTTGTGGGCTAGGTGAGTTAGTCATTAGGACTAAGGTCACACAATTAGCCATTGTTAGTAGTTTATGTTTTCTTAATGTTAGTTGTCTATGGGAGATTAGAGTCTTAAAGATGTTCTAAACACTTAGTGGTTGTTGTAAAGATGCCTTAAGGCCATTAAATGAGTTGGTTCCTCAGAATCTAGAGAGAATGGTGGTCCTAAGAAATAGGATCAAGGCATAGAGAAAGATGCCGAATGTTGTAAAGAAGTTGGCACGGGCATGCAACTTGGTTACCTTTGGATTCCCTTAAGAATAGGAAGTGGGAGATCAGCCAATAGGCCCTAGAATCATGGGGATGGCATCTATTATGACCAAAGACTCGAATCTCAGGTAAGGAGGTAGTTATGTAATTTTGTAATTTTGAAGTGGAATAGAGAGCTCTGCAACAGTTTTTCAAGAACAACCCGAACTTTTGTGATGAAAAAGATGCTTAATGGATTGAGAGACTGAGTTTAGTATTTGTTTAGTGTTCTATAGGATTATCTAGTCTTTTTCATTTGATAAGCAAGTTGTTTAGAGTAGGATATTTGGTGTTAGATAAATTATTTTGGTTTTAAGTTCTTACTGGTCCAGTCTTGACTAGTCGGTTCTTTCATGGCTCCCCCATGAAACCTAGCCTTGGGAAACACCTAAGGACAGGTGGGAATGTTAGGGGAGTCATTAGTATATATAGGTTTAGGATTAGGAAGCATGAAAGAGTGGAGAGCTCTTTTTATCACTAGTCTCTAGGCGAGTAGACAGAGCCCGGTTAGAGGTCTAGGAATGTCATTGAAGATTTCTTGCAGGGTAAAGAGGTACTGTACGAAACAGGTACAAGTTCAAGTAGGGTTTCATCATAGCTCATCATACTAGGTGGATTGAGGTCATGTCAATCATTTATTTTATGGTTTGAGCAGGTTCCAAGCAAGATTACAGTCAGTCCTAGAAATTAGGCCTTTTAGCCTATTGTCCTAAGTTGTAAGAAACTAGTGTACGGAGGTTGTCAGGCCCTAAGCCCCACTGAACCTTTTAAAACTTCCAAATGGGTATCCAAGTCTACCTTTAGATTTGTAGGGTCTTTGGGAAAATTTTACAAGAATTGACAAAACATGACTGGTAAGGTTATAAGGAATAGGCCTATTTAAGGTCTCAAATGGTGAATCCTTGAACTCGGTAAGGATAGGATTGAAGAACCTTCTAAAATGGTTCAAATATGCAAGGTTATGAATGTTTTCATAAGGATGGACACCCCTGCAGTGAAGAATTATGTTTTCAAGAATATAGCACTTAGAGCTTTCTAAGTGAGGAAGAGGAATTGAACTTGTCAAATGGTGTTAGTCCTCCAAGGTGAAGCACAAAGGATAGAACTCTTAGAGAAGAGTTAGAATTGGAATTAGTTAATCATCTAAGCCAATCAAGACCTAGAGGAGACTAGGTTCCGAGAAGAGACAAGCTGGGTCTCTTAGTTGTAGTGCAAGCAAGCCTTGGGAACTATTACATCACTAAGGTAGGACGGCTAGAGTGGGATCCATAGATACCTTCATGTACTGTACGTAAGGTTGCTTGTGTTTCTTCAACACCGAGACATCTTAATAAGGTATTATCTATGACACATATATAAAGGGTATCTTTGATGATGGTATATTTGGAAGACTTACGAATGAATGTCCTACATTGGTTATTTGACAAGTCTAAGGGTAGGATTTGAGCATGGAGGTAGTCATATATGTCCTTGTACCATGGGGAAGTAGGACCAAAAATCGTACACACCATTGCAGAATCGGGGACGTCATAGGCAAGGACCAAAAGTTGTTTGACCAAAAACTCAAATTTAGGTACGTTGCTAGGAATATCCAATAATGAACCAATGGTTTCCATAGAATCTATTGTCTTGTTCTGAATGCAGAGTATTTTTTGAAAGCTGATGCTATCAAAGTATTGCTTAAAACTATTTTCCATGCGCTTGTGGGGGAAATTTTCTCATCTTTAGTTTCATACTCACCATTGACTTGTCTGACTACTAGCTGAGAATCTCGATAAACATGTAAATGTTTAATCTTCCATTGGACTACCAGTTTTAATCGTATCACAAGGGCTTCATATTATTCTATGTTGTTTGTGCAAGGAAAAGTAATTCTGAATGACTTGGGAATAGTGTCACCTTGTGGTGTAATAAATAGTATACCTGCTCCTGAACCATGATTAGTGTGAGACCCATCAAAGTATAATTTTCATGTGGTTTTTTGTCAATGGTGAAGATGAACTCATCAGGAAAATTCACCACTAGACGATGGTCATCCTTGTTTGGTGTGTCTGCCAACTAATCTGCAATGACTTACCCTTTTATCACTTTCCTTTCCACATATTGGATGTCATATTCACTAAGTATCATTACCCATTTAGCCAATCGGCATGTTAGTGCTGCTTTACAAGGATCTATCTTGGCGACTAGCATGGTTTTCCGGTTTAGCATATATTACCACTGCAAGACAAGCATGTTCTATGTTACTATAGTTTAGTTCATATCTCACCAAAGTATGACTAATGTAGTACACTGCCCTTTCATGACCTTCATCATCATTTTGTGCCAGTAAGGCTCCTAGTGCTGACTAAGTTGTCGATATATAGAGTATCAAAGGTCGGTTATCTATAGGTGGAATTAACATAGGTGGTGTATGCAGATAATCCTTGATCTTTTGAAAAGCTTCTTGCAATTTAGGTGTCCATACAAATGGTACCCCCTTCTTGATAAAATGTTGGAATGGATGTATCTTGTCTGCTAACTATACTATGAAGCGTCTGATAGACTGTAGTCTCCCTTGTAGTGTTCTTAGTTGACCGATGTTGGCTAGTGGAGGCATGTCCATTATAGCTCTTCCTTTTATGGGGTCCACTTTGATGCCTCTTCTAGAAATGATATATCCTAGAAGTTTTCTTGATTTTATGCCAAAGACACATTTTTTGGATTTAGCCTTACTTTGTAATTTTCTAGTCTTTGGAATATCTTGTCCAAGACTTTTAAATGATCTGCTCTTTTCAATTATTTGGCTATTAGATCATCGACATAGTCTTCCATGAGAGTATGTACAAGGTCATGGAAAATAGTCGTCATTGCATGTTGATACGTAGCTCCAACATTCTTGAGCCCAAAAGGCATAACATTCCAGCAATATGTTCCCCATGGACATGTGAAAGCTATCTTGTATTGGTCCTCAGCTGCAATTTTGATTTGATTATACCCAGAGAAACCATCCATGAGGGATAGCATTTCATATCCTATTGTAAGGTCCACTATCATGTCAATGTTCGACAAAGGGAAGTTATCCTTAGGACATGCCTTGTTGATATCTCTGAAGTTTGTACAAATGTAGATGCCCCAGATGGTTTAGTCACCTACACAAGATTATAAATCCAATCTATGGATCTGATGAATCCGACATCCAATAGCTTCTTAAGTTCAGCTTTGACTAGTAGAGCAATTTGTGGATGCATTTTTCTTAACTTCTATTTGATAGGCTTAACACTTGGTTGTAATGGTAGATGATACAATATAATATCTAGATCCAGTCGAGGCATGTCGGCATATGACCATGCAAATTTTATTTGTCTTTTTGTAACGAAGTCATGAAACTCTGGTTGCTCTATCTCTATCAAAGATGCTGCAAAGTATATTACCCGTGGGTTTTCTTCAGTGTTTATGTTGATCTCAACAGATTCTTCAACTAACATTGGTGACTTTTCCTAAGCAACTAGGAGAATTTTCAAACCTCCATCCTTGGGTGTCTCAGAGAGGTTTTCGCCCTTGGATGCATCCTTTATTTTTACTATTTCTTCATCCAAAGGCACATTTTGGTTTTCACCTAGGGACTTGTCATTTTCATCATTTTTAATGTTTTTCTTTTTTGTTTTCACTTTTGCAACTAGAGGTGTGAAAAAACTCCCCAGAATATGTCATGTCATCCAAGTCTATGGTAAAGCCAACTTTATGATCACCTTTAGGTATGCCTTCTCGAAGTCCCATGAACTCAGCTATCGCTTTGTCATTCTCGAATATGTCTAAGATGGGTGTACCTTGTTGATCCCAATCGATAAGTTGGGGGTATACGACGGGCATGCCATCATCATAATTATCAAAAGTGGAGGCTGAAAATGTCAAGATAGAGTGGTTAACATGGTCATAAATTTTTTTGGACTAACTCCTTTTTGTTCTTCTTCCTAGGGACATGCAAAATTTGGGGTGGGACCAGTGTAAGGGCTAGGTTGTCAGAAGATGGTTTATTAGGTGCCCAAGGTTTAGGATCAAGGGTTTCCCAATAAGAAATTTTAAGCCATTCTTCTTTCGACAAGGAATTTTTAGGACGGGTGCTAGATGGATTTGGTTAGGGTTGTAGCATTTTATCAAGTTCCCCAAATAACTTATCTAGGTCCATCATGCTGGTAGAGGAAAGGGAATCCCATTCATATTTTTTTGAGTCAGGGGAGTCATAGTAGAATGGGTCAAATGGTTTGTGGGATATCTCGATGTCCTCAGAAGCACTTACTTCCTCTTGTGATGATAATGAAGTACCAGGAATACCAATTCTAATCGGTTCAAACCCTAGCCCTAGGCCTTTTGGTCTTTTTGAGACAATGATTGGTTTAGTCCTTCCATTCTGATGTAGCCCTAAACCACTATGTCCATCATATCCTTTTCTTTGCATTATCGTGAAGCCTTTTCCATATTGATCTTTAGATATTTGAATAGATGGTAGAGGGTTTTCATTGTCTTCATTATATAGCCAAGAGGTGACATATTCTTGGTCCATAGCTTCCTTACTTAACTCTCCCCATTTTTTGAATGCCATCATAGGAGGAACATGTATTGTGACAATTGTATGTTTCCTATCTACTGTGGGTAAACCATATGACTTAGGAGGAATCAATTGGCTAACACAATAGGATTCTTTCATGTGATATTCTCCATAAACCTTATCTTGGATCTTGGCCTTGGGAGTGGATGATGGTGGTTGTGATACAATGAACTTGGTAAGAGTTGATGGATCAACATACATGGATAAGGTGGGGGATGAAGCCTCTTGATTGATTGGCACCTATCATTGTGGTATTTCATGTAGGATTATGCAATATTGGAAAGGATATGGATCACCATCCATTGTGATATTTGTACCATTGTATGAGAATTTAAGACACTGATGGTAAGTGGAAGGTACAACCTTCATAGCATGTATCCAAGGTCTACCCAATAAAATATTATAGGGAAGGGTGAGATCCAAGACTTGGAAACTTTTGTCCATAACCATGGGGCCAATTCTGATAGGGAGTGTTACAACTCCTTTAGATGATCTTTCCTCATCATCATATGCCTTAATAACTATACTCTTAGTGGTGTCTACACATGATTCTGAGAAACCTAATGCCTTAACCAATCTCAAGGTACAAAGATTTAACCTTGCTCCTTCATCTACCAAGACTCGTTTGACTTTGGTTTGATGGACAAGAAATTCAAGGTGTAGTGGGTCATTATGGTTGGTATTCTCCGTTGAATAATCAGGTTGAGAGAAGGTGGAATGATGTGAATTGGTTAAATATCCTATCATTTCTTTGAAATGATTGACATCCAAATTGGTGGGGACAGTTGTGCTTTGAAAGGATTTGTCTATCAAATGGCTCGATGATCTAGTGATAGGGTCAATAGTTCCAAGATGGATATTTGTGCTGAGGTCTTCCCCAACTGGTCAAGTAAATTATACTTAGGCTTGGAAGACTATGGTGGTGGCTCTGATGAAGGACCTAGAAGGGTTATCTTAATTCTGTGTGTATTGACAACACATTCAGGATGCTTCTTTATGGTAATGGTATGGATGTTCTCATTAGAATCTCAGATGTGATTTATGATCATACCTTTGCCATAGTCGTACTTGGTATTTCCATAGTTAGCCGAGGCATTAGTCTTAGTTCCCGAACTGGGGGTCTTTCCTTTCACATGATCATGTAATGGATCTGTGAAGACCTTGTGATCACTGTTTTTGGTATGTTTTTGCCCATTGACTTCTATGGTTCTGTCTTCAACAAAATCTTGTATGATGTTCTTCAGTTGTTGAAATTGTTGTAGGTTATGTCCCTTAGTTTGATGGTACTCACAATAGGCATTATCATCCCACCATGAGGGTTTAAACTATTTAGGATCATATTGTTTTGGCTCTAGAGGTTTTATGAGTTTATGTTTAATCAATTCTATGTAAACTGTCTCGATTGGTTCCCCCAAGGGGGTAAACTCATGTTTAGGAAATATCTTATGTGGTCATTGTTGTTGTGAATTTTGGACAAAGTTGTTGGTTTGATCAACATCATTAAGGATGTCATGATATGGGTTGTAACCTCTAAGTGTGATGATAGGTCCTCAATGTAGGGTCTTGGCATCAACAACCCCGTCATTAGTTACATTTTTATTTCTGGACCAAAATTTATTTCTATTGTTGGGAGCATTTTGGTGTTGAACAACTAGATTCCTACCTGGTGTCTTAATTTCCCCTTTGTCAATGAGAGCTTTCTCAAGTATTATGCCTTTTTGCACTAAGTCTAGAAAAGAGGTACACCAATGTACTCGTAAGTCACTTCATAGTTTTGGATGAAGATTTTCAAGGAATATTGTGACTTTTTGTTTCTCTGGTATCTCAATAGGACAACGACTAGCTAAAATCCTCCATCTCTGGAAGAAAGTGGTGAAGTTTTCTCCATCTTCTTGCATGGTGTGACACAAGGTAGCTATGGTGATTTCATTGTCTATGTTGAAGGCAAAGTGTTCCACAATTTTTTCAGCTAATTCACCCCATGATTTTATGTCGTATGGAAGTTTAGAGAACCATTCCAATGCGATCCTGACAAGGGTTCATGAAAAAAGTCTCATTAGGTATGTGGGGTCATACGAGATGTCCATGCATGTTCTGGAAAATTCTCTAATGTGTTCTAGAAGATTCTTCTTCCCATTATACTTAGGAAAATTCGGTATAATGTATCTATGTGGGAAGAGTGTCATGTATAGCACTTTGTCAAAAGGACATGGACATAAATCTTGCGCTCAAATGGTTCGTTTGCCTGACATTTACATAGCATCCATTTATTATTGGAGAGCTTGCATTTGTTTTTTGAGAACATCTACTTGTGTTAAAGAGATGTTGGTTGCGTTGTTTGGATCGATGTAAGTGTTCTGAAATGTAATATTCTATGATGGATTTTGATTTGGTGTGCGAATATGTCTTGACAAAATATTTTGATTCGGTGTAGGAATATGTCTTTTTTGTGTAACCCCTATTTTTGGAATGAAATTATTGGTGTTAATTTGCGGTATAGCATGTGCCGTGTTCACACCAATTTTGGGTCTTTTACTTGTGGTGTTTGTTCCAAAGGGGTTTGATGAAGATGCTCGTACAATGAATGTTAGGCCCTGTGTTATACCAAATGGTGTTGTGTTTACAATTGAGGTAGTTTGAGTGGGTATGCTAGTTGGTATTGCTATGGTAATCTGAGGAATAGAGACACTCGATTTTATGGTTTGTATTGCTTGTGTAGATGAAGCCTTTAGTTTGTGAATGTCAAATCCTGGTGGTAGTGTGGCACCTTCTACTAGAAACTTTGTGAGATATCTCTGGGGATCATTTTCCAAAAACTCATCCATAGAATATGCAAATTTAGGATCTTGGACAACAACGTTTATGCCTTCTACATAAATTTGTCCATGTGTGTCCCTAGTTAAAAAAATTTCAAGCAAGGCTTTGTGAGGTCTTTTTGTCCCTGATGGTTGGTTTGTGAAGGGATTGATGAAGTCCTGTGAGTCAACCATTTCTCTACATTTATTTTTAGACCTTATTTCAACCATGAAAAAGATTGCTCGATATGAGGAAATGCATAACTATGTCTAAAATGATATGATCTAGTCTATATTTTTGGGATTTTGGATATAATGATTGAATGTTTCTATTTTTTTGGTATTTTCTTGGAAAATAAAAGATGTCTAACATGATATTATGCTAGGCTGACAATATGCAAAATTCTAAGTAAACTCCTAAGGTAATTGATTGTAAATGATTCTAAGAGGAGGTTACCTACCACCTATGGATTAACCAAGGCTACGATTTAAATTTGTCAAGGAAATTGATGTAGGACAAGGACCAAATGATAAGGTGAATTTCCAAAATAGACTAATGAACTAGAAGGATTCACTAATAGGACAAAAATGACTAGGCTCAATGACAATGACTTTCGAAGCGTGGATTTGTCCAATAATGCAGAAAGTTGGCCTATTCTAAGATATGAAAATTCCTATGATGTAACTAAGTTTTGTAACTAGGAAGTCTATCTCTAAAACTAAATGATACCTAAAGATGAACAATGCAAGGTTTTGAGAGAGTTTCCAGATTTTTGTCCAAGGTTGACTATGAGAAATAGAAACTAAAATGATAGTTTGTTTTCGGACTGTAATTATGAATTCAAGATTTTTGTTGACAGACAAATGCGGTTTAGTTTTCAGATGCATCACAAAAATTGACAGATGTGTTGCGTATTGCAGATGTGACTCTCTGATGAAAACTGGTCTTGGTTTACTAACAAAAAATTATGACTTACCCTAACATATGCGACTAAACCTTTAACAGGTGTGACTCAAATGTCAAATGTGACTTACAATAACATATGCGACTCGGGATTTAATGTTAGTGAACACTGGTTTGTTGACAAGAAAATGTGAGTTTTTGGCTAACAGATGTGACTCAAAATTATAAATGCACTTTTCTATTTATCAGATGTGGCTCAAAATTATAGATGCATTATTTTGATGACATAGGTTTTCCAACTGAATCTATTTTGTGATCAAATTTTGGCAATTGAAAATAATTAGAAAACACTGTGTTTCAGTTTCAATGAGCATGACTATGTTAAAATTCAGAAAACATGTACAATTCCTAAGGATGGCAGTGACAATACTTGTTGAATTCTCATTTGGGTTTCCCCAGCTACGCTTATTCAAAGTGGATGACTAGAAGCTTGATCACACTAGCTCCCCTCCATGACACACACTTCTTGGGTCAGCCAAGCTTCAGTTACCATGAATCTCCCATGGAAAAAATTTCATCTCTACTATTGAACCATAAGATTTTGAGATGGCTTCAGAGGTTCAACCTCTTGCACCAAAAAATAGAAGGTTTTTGGCTTAAACTAAACCAAGTTGTATTTTTAGTATGGAAACCCGTTCAGAGATCCATGCGAGAGGAAATATCATCCTAGTCTAGAAAGGTTACGCTCTATAGGTTTTTACGCACCACAAGGGTACTGGGGAATATAATGCTTGTCTGTTGGGATTTCTATAATACTGAGTTTCCTCAAGCATTAGATTTTTTATACCAGTTTGAGTCACTTTGGTTACTCTTAACCACCAAAGTAGGCTCAATTTCTAGAGTCAATAAAAGTTTCTCTTACACCCAGGATCACATGAATGTGCAAGGGGAGAGGATACTTCTGTTACTGAATCATGATCTAATCTAAACATATACAGGCATAGGAGATAGTAGTTGATTTTAAACCCAAAAGACAAGTTTTCTAATCTATCAAATAGTTTGTTTCAAGAATAGAGTCTTCGACATACATCCTGCAGAAAATTCATTAGTAGTTTTAAATTGGTCTTCATCGATCATCCTACAGAAAAGGTTTCAAAAACTTGTCTTCTATGCTACGTCCTACAAACACTATGTTAACTCCTTAAAACACACGCTGCAAACTAAAAATTAGCTAAAATAAAAAGACAATGAAAAATTGTAAATTGGAAAATGAACCCAAAAATTTCACCACTTAGATGTGTCATTCAGAGTAGTGGATGCGTCACAGTTTTCATCAGTCAATTGGGTCATGATAAGCCGTGGATGCATCAAATTTTTTCAGATGTGTCATTGTATTCGTCAAGTGCAGTTCATAATATCACTTGCATCATTTTATCTGTCAGATGTGTCATTTTGTATGATACCTGCAAAAATCGAATAAATTTCTACGGATTTGCAAAGAACATGTCTTCATGTTGGGTTCACCAAATGTAATGCATGAAAACTAGAAAGCAAGATTAAAGAAATACAAAATCATTTAAACTCAAACTAACGTACATTAAACAACAAAGAACAAAGGAAATAGCTAAAACATAAAACAATCTCACCAAAGATCGATGTGACTCCATGAATAATCTATGTTATCCTTCTCTATTTCGCCATGATAGTATTCTTGCCCTCAAATTTTCAGTATGTGTACAAGCATATCCTTGATGTATGTGATTATAGAAAAATATCGAAGATTAAAAAGTGCTCGAAAAGTCATAAAATTTTGGGAGGAGTTGGAATGATGAAAGCCAAGTCAATTTATAGAAAATTTATCATTCGAATGAGAGGCTAAGATCAAAAGATGGACAAACAATTCAAATTAAAAGATTTGACATGCATTGAGATAAGTGTTAGTACTGACGTGAGTGATAAAACCTAAGAATAGAGATCAAGATTAAATAATGATTTAATCTCTAGTTGAAAGTATTCAAAAATTAGAAGAATGATGTTTGTATGAAAAGGATAAAGATACAACAAAGACAATGATCTATTCAAATGCATGCATAAATTAATTACTTAAATAAAGATATTTAATTAATAAATATCTACATGCATAAGAGTCATAACTAGATAATTGACTGGTTATGACAAAGTCTTTTCACAGAGATGATCAAATATTAAATTAGGAGATAACTGATTGATTTAAATAGATCTTGAGTCAAGTGATAAGTGAATAATTAGATAACTAGGCGATTATCTAATCAAATGAATATTCGAGGAATAATTATTTTAATGAATTAAATGAATATTTAACTCAACATTCAAAATTCAGATATTTAATTAATTAATTAAATATTTATTTAATTGACTATCGAAATGGTTAATTGAATAATTAAATAATTCAAAATGAATATTTAATTATAGTCGAAATTGTGATAAAGGCTAAATTAAATAATAAATTATTTAATTCAAAAAGGGGATTAATTAATTAGTGACGTAAATAAATAAATAAGATTTGTTTAATTTAATCAAGGTTGAATAAAGGTCATAATGAATTAATTAAATAATTAAGGTTATTTAATTAATAGAAGAAAGATGACTATAGAAAGTAATTAAATAATTAACATTATTTAATTGTGACCATGGACATTAGAATTATGTCGAAAATGGTAATCGTAGGCCTAGACCAATTTTTAATGTCTACATGGAGAAGCACAAGTATGATTTTTATGATTGTCAACACTAACATCCTCATCAAGGGGTAATGTAATGTTAAGAATTGTGTCAATGGTTTGGTTATTAACAAGTTTCTTAATGAATTCATTATTGTAATCTACATTGAACTCATAAGAAGGGATGTTGTATTTATGCAATCCATTTGAAACCAAATCAAAGCCACATCTATTGAAAGAAAAAATGCTAAGAGGAAAAAGGAAAGAGAGTGCAATGCAATAATTTTAAGTAAAATGTTGAAATGCAATTTTCAGATGTAAAACAAGGTAATTTTTTGATTAAACTATGTAACAATTTGAAAAAGAAATGTAGCATATGCAAAATTGAAACTAAGCAATACATGAAATGAGCTAATGTAAGGTAAATTTAATGAAACACATGTAATAGAAACACAACCAATGAATATAGATAGTTATTGACACAAAAAAAATCTTAAAAATAGAGTTTTCAACTTTCTAAGTGACAGTTTCAGGGGCCTAAAGGGACTAAGTCGCCCACGGTGGTGAATTAGTCTACCTGGTGATTTTTTTGAGAATTTGTAGAATTTTTTGATGGATTTGGGTGGTTCTATGTTGTATGAGGCAGACCTAAAGTAAAAATACAAAATTTCAAAAAAAATCAATGATTTAAGATGTGAAAATGCAACCTATATGCACTTTTTCACTAATGCAAAGTTTAGAAACCCTAGAATTCAACTTTAACCAATGCAACATGCAATGCAATGCAATACTAGTATGAGAAAGAGTTCCAAATCAGACAAGAGGGTGTAGGAAAGTCGAGTTCACCGAAATGTAACATAGATTTTGGCACCACAAGACTCTCTAACACTTCTAGGGTTTTTCACCTAAAAGGAGAGAGGTAGGCCAAAATGGACCATGTTATCATTCAAAGATTAGGATGATAATGTGATGCGTGTGAATGTGTCTAAGTGCAATGATATAAATGCTAATAAATGATAAAAGAGACTGATTACTAATGCTAAGTTTAGGAAATGAACTATGCTAGAAAACACATTGTGATATGTGAATGACCTAAGAAACATAAACAAACTATTACAAAAGTAAATAGAAATGAAGGGGTGCACCTGGGAGTGAGTTGCAGACTAGATTGGAGACTAGAAATGTTGTTGATGTTGATTGGGACACTTGTGCCAATCTAGGTGACTTAGTCCCAGATTTAGAAAAACTGGTTCGGAGCCCGTTTCTGCCAAATGGGTGTCAAGATCTACAAAAAATTTGAAAATTAGGTTCGGTGGAACTAGGTCTCCATTGTTAGCGAATTAGTCCACTTCTAAATTTCTAAAGACCAAAGAATGGAAATGGAAGCCGTTGGTCTGCACTTAGGTTCTCCATCTGCTTCTGGAATTTTGATTCTTCAACAACTTTACAACCTTGTCTTCAATGATTTCAAAGCCTCCAAGGTACCTAAATATGCAAACACACAAGGAGAGAAAGAGAACATATTGATTGTTAGGGATTGGGGGTTTGCCTTGGTCAAATCCCTTTTGAGTAATTAAACCAAAATGATGAAATAATGTAATGAATCATGAAAAAAATGGAGCTAATACCTTTCCATGATGATTCATCCTGATTTGTTGCATTAATGGTTGAGGGTTCAACCCTTGAATGCTTCAGAAAGATGTCTTGATGACTTAGAAGGCTCAAACCCTAGCTTTCTTGAGAAGAGTGAGAGATCACTGCTAAGAGATGTAAGAGATTAGATTGAATGGTTAGGGTTAAAATGGGGGGAAAACCCCTTATTTATACATGTTATGCCCTAATTTCCCCAAAAATAATACAACATAGGCCGACCTTAGGGTTTAGGAGACAAAATCCTGCAAGAATTTTAAGTTAAATTTAATTTTTATGCCATGGGACTAAGTCACCCAAGGTGGCGACTTAGTCCACCTAGGAAATTTTGAGTGATTGTCAGGGATTAATATGTTATTATTGTTGTTTTTTGGGATTGTCTCACAAAACACACTAAGGTAGGACCTATAAGTGCATTAAGGGGTCATTTTATCATGAGAAAGGGGTAATTTAGTGATGACAAGCGTAGGAAAGTGTGAAAATGTGTTACAACACCTTACAAGACTTTGGCACAAGGCTTTGGAAAGGGGTAAAAAGAGGTCCAAAATCCATAGGCAAGGGCCCAAATGAGTGAAAAGTGTCAATGATACACTTTTTGGTGACATACATCAGTCAAGTCACCCTAAGTAGGTACACTCCTTTAGGTAGGCTTACCTCATACCCCGAATGGATGATTTTACATGCAATTCATGGAGGAGTGTAGAGGTATGTTAAGAATGAACTCTTAAGCTCTACGCCTCAACCAAAAATTGGACTTGGTAAGTAACTTCTCAAAATAAATTTTTTGATGAACCACTTTCAAAGAACGTTTCAGAAAACATGGATGGCTTCTAAAGTAAGGTATTTAGTGACATCTTTGAACACCGTACGTACACTACCATCCACTAGCCACTTAATGCTCTTTAATCGTTCTCGTTCCACTTAAGGCATGTGATTAGGTGTAGTATGTTGTCGCCCGAGATTGAAGCTACTCTCTTATGATTTCACAACCTTTAATATATCCTACCAGTAAATGTGCTTTGAGAACTTGCTTATGAGTTCTCCATTGTGGGATATGTCTCATTAACAAGCCCTCTCTTTAAGGATGACCTAAAAAAATGCAAAAAACCCAAAGTGTTTCTCTTCACTAAGGATCGTCAAAAGACGCAAGGGGAGAGGATATGCACTCAAATTTCCAATCACAATAGACACATCATACAATTCATCACAATTTCTTTTTTAAATCCAAAAACTTAAAGTGTGAAATTTGTCAATTCATTTTTTATGTGTGCCAAATTGAAAGTATTTTGAGACTTCAGTCAAATATAGAAAAGGTGCAAAACAAAAAGGATTTGTTCAATTTTTAAGCACTAAACTTGAGTGTCTTTATAGCCTTGTCTTAATGTGGTCAACAAAGTAGAAAACATTGGTTCATCAATATAAAGAAATGCATTGGTCATTCTATTTTATAAACACCAAATGAAATGTTTGTTTAAACTATGGAAGCATGTAAAAGTATAGTTTTAAAACACCAAATTTAAGTGTGTAAATTGTGGGGTTTAATTTAAAACACCAAATCGAAATATTTCCTAAACTATGAAAGCTTACAAAGTTCAGTTTTAAAACACCAAATTTAAGTGTGTATATTGTGAGGTTCAATTTTACAAAATACCAAATCGAAATGTTTCCTAAAATATGAAAGATTTTGAAAAACTAGACTTGGACCGTTCGCCATCTTTGCAATCAAAGCGTTAGTTTTTTTTTTTATAAAATATGTATCATATTCTTGCAAGACCTGCACAATAAATGTTAGAAATTTACACAAAAAGAATCGCACATTAGCATTAGGTGAATTTGTGAAATTAAAGGAAAACTTTACAACTTGAAAATTTTTGTAGTCACCTAAAATTGACCAAATCTTGTGACATTCACTTTTGACACCATTTTTGACATCTTACAACATATTTTATTCTAAAAGGTCTCACATAACCCCTTTCATCATCCCTATTATTTAATCTCTAGCCAATTAATTAAATAAATTATATTTAATTAATTAATCCATTTATCCTTTAACCAATTAATTAAATAAATTTTATTTCTTTAATTAACCCACATTCCCCAAATAATTTAAATTAATCCTTATCCTCTCACATCTCTTATAATTTAAATAATTCTAAATTATTTAAATTATTTCCCTAAATGACTTGATTCACTTTCTAAATCATCTCTCAAGATGACTTCATCACTTTCCAAATCATCTCGTAAGTTAACTTGATCCCCTTTCCATTCTCCTCGTTAGTTAACTTGATACAACTTCCATTTCTTCTCCCAAATTGCACGATCAACTTTCTAATTTCACTACCACTCACAAAAAGGAAATTTTTATCCCTTCATCCTCCCATCTTCACCTATAAATTAAACCACAACCAAGCCATTTTCATGGATGAGATTTCAAGTACCCTTACTCTGTCGAATTGTCTCTACAATATTTCATCCATCATCTTTCATCTATCTATTTCTCATCTATCATCTACATCTTAATGTTATGTTGCTGCAACAGTGAGCAACCAAAATTCCTCCATCAACAATCCTTCAAATTTTTGCATTCTCATGCGAGGTTGAGAAGAGAAATGGAGATCAATCAAGTTTAGCATGGAGATTGGTTTGCATTTGAATTTATAATTTTGATTTTCATGTTATCTTGTCCTCCATTGTACATTGTTAGAGTTTCATTATAATTTTTTTATGCATCTTCCCTAAATTTTTACCCTAACTACATTGGTGAACCCGACTCCTTTGATCTGGCTTGCTTTTTGCAGGTTCTATTGACTTTTTCTTACAGATCTGCCATTTTTTTGGACAAAACTCCAGGTTTTACAAATTTATTCATATCTTCTACACCGTTGTGAATTTTTCTACAATATTTTCATAGAGTCTTTTGCATCATCTCAAGAGGCTATAGTAAAAAAATTGAGGGTTTATCATCATTTTTATTTAATTTGGAGGTCAAATACAATGCAATAAAAGTGTGAATCAAAAGACACACTCCTTTGGGAGTTAAAATCTTGTTACTCTTGGCTAAGCCCCAAATAAATTTATACCTTTGGGAAGTGAAGGTGAAGGGCGGGTTACCCCTTTCTCCTAGTTGTGTGACAAGATTTTTCTTTCAAATCATCCCTAGTCAACCTCGTGCATCCTAGCTTATGACCTAATTGGCCATACCCACTTGACTAAGACTACACTTGTTGTTGTGTATTAGAGTGTTTGTTTAATCATAACATTTAATCTTGAGAGAAAAAATTATCATTGTGTTTGGTGTGTGTGTTCATGCATTTACATGTGAGATCTTGTGTTTGATATTTCCCAAGTCAAACTTCCAATAAACACTTGCCACATCATTAAAATCATCCAATCTTGTCATTCCACATCATATCCTAATCTTCATCATCTATTTAATCCAATCAACATCATTTTGCAATATGCCAATATTAGAAGACCTAGTACCCCAATTCCAAGATATCCTCCAATCACTTTATCAAGCACCAAAACCCTTAGACCAACGAATTATACATGGGTTCCAAGGCCTCATCCAAAAATCTCAACTTCAAACAAACCAATCACCTCAAATGCAATAACTCATAGCACAAGCCCAATACCTCATGGACACTTGTCAAATTCAACAAGCATAACATCAAATCCAATCACCACATCAAAAAATATCACATCAATCCTATGTGTCACATATATCATCTTATCAACCTCATCCATCCACATATCACATTACCCCTTCATCCACCTATCACACCTCTTCCAATGTCAACCCTTATCCATATCAATCCACCTCTCAACAACCATTATCCTATGCAACCCCTCCATCATTATCAAAACAAAAAATCATACCACAAAAATTCCAAACACCATTCCAACCTCAACATGCATTACACCACAATCCTATGTGTCACCTTCATCATGATGCCAACCTAACCCATCTACCTATCATGGGGTGATCCCACAATAGTGGTTTACAATTTTTGGCCAAACTGGACACTAAAATTATTATTTTTAACTAAATCTTCACATTCGGGCATCTATAGCGGCTAAACCATGAGCAATTTGAAGATGATGCAAACTAGAGTCTCATCACATTTTGTCTGTAGATTCTAAAAATATTTTTTTCAAAATTTTTGGAATCAGATTGCACTTCTTTTTCCATCTCCCACGAAAACTAGTTTTTTTTAGAAAACAACATTTTTAAAAAGTGACACTCACCGTATACAACATAACTTTTTTTGTATGAAGGATAAAATTCTATTTTTTTCGAATTTAGATTTTTAAAGTTATGATATCTAGCACTTTCATTTGGTCTCATAGTTTTCTATTTAATATTTTCTCCTTAATCAAGTTTCGAAGTCAAACCAATTGCAATTCAGACATAGGTGAACTGTATACAACATAAATTTTTCTGTATGTATCGAAATTCAATTTTTATTTTTTTAAATGGATCAAGGACATCAATACACAGAAAAAACATAATTTTTAAAATTTTATTTTGATAATCTGCTATTTTTTCACATGTGCAAAACAGAGAGCTTGATTTTCAGTGAAAAACCTATGTTTAATAAAACTAAAAAAACACTTACATAATAAAACCAAAGCATATTAAAATTATATTTGTTGGATAGCTCATTCTGAGGAATACCTGATTCTAGTTGGGATTGTGAAGATTCCTCCATTTTCATCCTCAACTCAAGCTCTGAAGTGCCAAAATTTAGGTTTTTTTTGTGTCTCAGATGGGGGATGAGGGATAAGGGGGGTTCGTACGAACCCATAGGAGTTCGAACAAACCCCTTCAAAGAGGTTCGCTCGAACCCCTTTCCTATGCATTTTTTTGTTTTTTTTGGCGGCCAAGATTCAAAGGGGTTCGCTCGAACCCTGGTTCGTATGAACCCCTAAAATCATTTTTTTTGCCTCGGGGTCATTTTTTGTGAGTTTTCCTTCCTCACCTGAATTGTAAACCACTATTGTGTCTTCACCCCATGTCAATGCCACATCAACATATCCACTCATATCACAAAAAGAACATAGGAGCCCAAGTCCACCTTGGCGACAAAATCAAGGGCCTTTCAATTCACATGTTCTATTTGACAAGGGAAACACCAATCTAGTTCATGCACCTATAATTTTATTATACCACCATCCAATCAAATTCCTATCCCTAATATGCCATGTCCTAGTCCTAATCCATTGGCCTCTCCACCTTCTAAACCATCAAATTCTTCATTACCCTTGCCACCATATAATCCTCCATCAAATCCACTCCCTAAATTCAAACATTTCAAAAGTAAACCTATGGCATTACCCGAATCCACCCATCCACCTACAAAGGATGTGACCCAAGGGCTACTAGAAAGGAATCAAACATCACCATGCCATTCAACTCATATGTTTGAATCTACCAAAGAGTCTTCAAACACCATTCCCATCTTCATGATGTTTTAGTCACTTTATTCAAATCTTTTCAGTTTTAATCAGTTATGGGCAAGAAAGAAGCAATTACTTACCCACTTATTTATATTTATCTATTTCAAAACTAAAAGGCTCTAGACACCATTTTTTTTGAAAGCTCAATATTATATTTTAGACTTTGTTGCTATTTTTGTTAATGAAATCACTAGTTGTGTGTGTGTATCTAGATTGTGAAGATAATTTGATATTCTTGAAGATCTGTGTGTTTAGGAGTATCTTAATGTTATGCTTTACCTATGTGTGAGTTACATAGTTCTCTTCATAATATATTTCATCTTTGAGATAATATTGAGTTCATTATTTTAATTCTTAATAAGTTCCAATTAAGTTGGTCTTTGTGTCAGTATTTTGTTACCTGTACTTGGCATCGAATATTAGGATTCTTCTTGATATCATGTTTTTCCTTTACTACTTTATGGTCAAAAGCAAATATTGTGTTTATTTCTTGTTCTTTCAATTCATTGAAAATCATACGAGGGAGTTGTACTTCCTCAATTCAAAGGATATTTTTTCCTTTTAAAAAAAGGGCAGATATTCAGAGTTGTTGGTTCTTTTGGCACCTTTTTGAGCATAGAGTCATATCATCTCAAGGTGCCCAATCTGTTAGCCAACATATATTTTTTGAACTATTTCTACTACAATGTTGTAGTGTTGCAGGATGGTTGTTTTTAGACAGTTATGTTGTTGTTTTTGTATAATGGTTGGAGCCCTAAATTAAAACCCTCACCTTTTACCATTAAAAAATACTAACAAAATATTGTATAATTTAGAAAATTTGATCAACTCATGAATTCAAGCCAACATCCAATTACAATGCAGATTAATGGATTAATTAAAATATTATATGAAGAATTAACAATTGTATTATTCAAGAAATTAGGTCAGTATTTTTTTAATTCTCAAATTTAAATGGATAAAAATCATAAATAATTGCATCTTAGAGATGCACAACTAACTTCCATATATGAAGTGTGAATTACTAAGGAAGACAATCTAACATTTATTTTTAACACACTAAAATCTTACCCTTTGAAAGATAATTTAAATAAAATTTAAACATCAATCAACAAAATAGATAATCAAAATTTCCTCTCCAATGCAAAAGTAGTTCCATTTTCATTATGTATTTGTTCCCCAAAAAAACCCTTTCTTTGAGAGAATATTTTTTTGGCATCATTTAACTAAATAGTCAATAAAACATCATAAAAATGTTTGGCATTTTGAAGATGAATACAATAAAAACATCTTTCAATACAGGCAGACTCTTGCTTGCTTTAAAAAAAGATAGTGTGGACATGATAGGGACACTTTAATTATAACTAGTGTACTATAATTTTTGTCACCTTAGGAAATTTTCTTATACAAGTAAAATGTAGATTATTTTAATTATTTTTATAAATATAGTTAAAATTTACTTTGATCTATATTGAATTCTAGCATGTTTATTCTCTTGTATTTAACTAGAGAAAGTAGTGAGCATGGATGTCAAAGTACTAATAGGTTTTCATCATACACATAACATATCTTGAAAATACAAATATAAAAAATTAAATATAATAAAAATTATTTTTTAATATATTTAAATTTTCAATGATTATAAAGATATTTAATATCACTATTTTTTAAAATTAAATATCTATTTAATAAAAAAATAAACATAAAGGATTTGCATATTTCCATTCAAGAATCTTTATGGAACAATAAATTTTCTTGCTAATTAATTAATTAATTAATTAGATATTTCTTATCAACTACAATTTGCATGTTTTATAAAATTGTGACCTAGGAAATATATATATTTCCATAGAGAAAATTACATTTGTCAAATTATATTGACCTATCTAGTACCCCTTAATCTATCTATAAAAATAATGGAAAATTCATCTAATATTTGAATAAATCTTCTTCTCCAATATCTTTTGGAAATCAAGATTCCAAATACCTCCCAAAATCCAACAACAAAACTTGCCATCCACTCTACATACCAATGCCATGGAATTTCTCCTTCTTTCTCAGTCTCTTGTTGTGGAAGATGAATCATGTTAGAATTTGACTTCTCCCCACATTTAAATGTTTTATTATCAACTAGAAATCCACAAAGACCAGGATTTCAAGAGAAATAAGCAGGGGAGAATGTTGAAAATTGACACCCTATTGGGATGCTTCTACAAAACATGTTGTTAGACACAATAAAAGTGCTCATAGTGGAAATTTTTACCATGTCATTTGGAATCTTTCCTTGCAATTTGTTGTTTGAAAGATCCAATGATTCTAATTGCTCTAGCATTCCAAAAGTGATTGGAATATTTCCTGTAAGATTGTTCCTTGAGAAGTTTAAAGTGTGGATACCTTTAAGGCTTCAAATTTCTGAAGGAATACCATCTAACAACTGATTTGATGATAAATCAATGCAAGTTATAAGTAACAAAATAGAATTGTAATACATCAATTCTAATCCTTTGTTGATCACTTGGACCTCTTCTTTGTAATAATAGGAAGTATCAATAGCACTTGAGCTTTTTACTTGTGGATGTGGGTCCATCATAGTTGTTAAATTTGCTAATTGTGATGGGATGGGCCCAGTCAAATCATTATCTGAAATGTCTAACACATGCAACTTGGAAAGATTTCTTAATTGATTTGGAATGTGTCCTTGGAGTTTATTTGACCTTAAAATAAGTATCATCAACTCAGAGAATTTTGATAGCCAAAAGGGTATATTGCCCACTAATAAATTATCACCCACATCTAAAATCTGCAATTCGGAGCAATTTTGAAGACTTGATGATAAGTTTACCTTAAGCATATTGCCATTGAGTTTTAGTGTCACAAGATAGCTTAGCATTCCTATATGAGCTGGAATCTCCCCTGTCAAATTATTCTTTCCCATGTTCAATCTTGTCAAAAAAGAACAATTAGTCAATATAAATGGTATTTTACCAGATAAATTATTCTTTGAGAGGTCTAACACAAGTCTAGATATTGTAGAAGGCCAATGGTAGAAGGAATGCCACCACTTAGATAATTGTTTGAAAATGACAAGAATATAATGCCATCTAAAAGCCTACCAATCTGCCCTGGTATAACACCTGTAAATCCATTTTCTGATAGATCCAATAATTCCACATATGAGGAAGTTGAAAGAATTGGAAGGCAACCATTCAATTGATTCTTATGTAAGTATATTCTTTGTAGTGAATTCATGTAGATGGTGAGGGGTACTTGACCTTGTAAATTGTTGTGTGATAGATTCAAATGTCATAGACTGGGTAAATCTCCTAACCAGGATGGAATGTTTCCCCATTGATTATTTTGGGAGAGGTCCAATTCATCTAAGTAATAGTGTGTTGAAAGGAATTGAGGCATGATACCTTCAATATTACAAGAAACCAACTTCAAGTATGTTAAGGAAAATGGAAGTATCCAGTTTGGGTTGACTTGGACAGTTAATTTATTATAAGAATGGTCAAGGTCAAGGTAAGAAATTTTAGTAGATTTGAAAGCATCAAGAGAAAATTGGCCTTGCAAATTGTTGAAAGAGAGTTGAACATTTTCCAGATGAGGAAGAAGTGCAATACAAGTGGGGATGGTACCATTTAGTTGGTTTTCATGAAGATAAAGATCTCTCAAGGATGAAATGTTACCCAATGAGGAAGGCATTTCACCATAGAGTTTATTATAGGATAGATCTAGATAAACCAAAGATGGAAGGTTACCGATTGACAAAGGTATATTGCCACTAAGTTCATTGGAGGAGAGATATAGTCTAGTCAAAGATGAAAGCTGGCCAATTGAAAAAGGTACTCTGCCATTGAGTTCATTAAAGGAGAAATCAACATAAGTCAAAGATGAAAGTTGACCAAGTGAGGGTGGAATCTCTCCACTCAATGAGTTTCCACTAAGATCTAGAAATTGAAGAGAAGAGATGTTTCCAAGGGAAGTAAGAATAATGCCTTCCATCTTTCCCTTAACAAAGTCTTCCACAGACGCCAACTGAGAAACACTCATATTAAATGAGTTTAGATGATCTATAACAGATGCATTGTCTTCCATCTTCAAGGAGTAGAACTTCTTCCTCAGGAATAACTTATTTACTAGAGACTTTCCCTGATAAATATCACCAAGCTTCTTCTATAATGAAGTTGTAGTCTTCTCCTCATGGACATTTAGGAGTACAAAACCAACCAGATTAAGTCTTATCAGACCTCTCACTTTTCTATCTACGAGGTCCCATTCATCTTGATTCATACCTTGTGTCATAGTTCCAGACACAACAACCTAGAGGTCTCTATCCACGAGCAAGTCTTCCATTTTGAGTTTCCACAACTCAAAGTTGCCGCCATTGAATTTTTTAATTTCTACTCTACCTGATGTACTCACCATCTCAAACAAAACTTTGTTCTAACTTTGCAAGACTCCCACTGGAACTGTATTAGCACAAAAACCAGCCCTACTAACAAGGATAACACAACTGGCCAGGCTCTAATACCACTTGAAAGGAAAAGCAATAGTGCGGAAATGCTTTTCTAACACTAAAACCACGGAGGAGAAGTGCAATGACCAGTTTTAAAACTTCTTAAAACATCTAAGATGATTAAACACAGTATAACAGGAAAGACAAAAATACACAGTCACTGAGATAACACTAGATTTACGTGGGAAAACCCTTACGGGAGAAAAAACCCACCATACCAAGCTAAATCACTTTGTACTTATAGTAAAATAATTTACATACAAAGTTACAGACTTCACTTGAAGATGTCAGCTCATAGAAGCATCCAGTCGACCTCCTCATAGATACATTCATTGTTACAATGCTATATGGCATACAATGAATAATACAAATACAGTCACACTAAATTGTTTTACCTTAGTTTTTCAATTGTTATTACTTGTTCACATTATCTCTTTTTGACAGCTACAGGACGATGTTATTTATTTACATGTTGCACCGACACAATCTAGGTCTCTGATCAAAACCACCCCTAATACACGCATCGGGCCACACAGACATTTAATTCTACCACAAAGAATTACCAAGATTGGATTCTGTCATCCGCCGAATATGATCTCTCAATAAATTCATATATCATTTTAACTATCTGGTTGATATCTGCTGATTTACAACAGTGATGTAAAATCAATGAATATAATCACACCATGTGTCGTTGCATTATTCATTCATCGCTTTGACTATTGAATCAAATCCATCAACTGTGCATCTGAGCTTCTTACGGCGCCACCGTGCCTGGTCAAAGTGACCCCCGTGGTATGGCGGTGTCACCATGGTACCGCTACAAGGTTGACAAACTTTCATGGTATGGCGGTGCCACCACGTAACCTTAGGTCTGTCCAAGCAACCTCACGGTATGGAGGTAACAACTCTTTCATTGTCTGTCACTATCCACTGCATTACTGTGTTGTCATTGAAAGAGCTCCATGGTAAAGCAATACACATTCTAGTCAGTCCACCAAGTCCACCGTGCTACTACTAAGGTATAGAAGAAGCTCCACGATGGAGTGGTGACACCGCACCACCGCGCCTCAATCAAATGACCCCCATGGTAAGGAGGTAACCAACCCATTGCCTGACTGTCGTCCTTCACCTTGCCACCGTGGCTTGACCGAGAGACCATCATAGTATGGTAGTGTCACCGTGCCATATCGACATGGTTAATAGACCATCACGGTATGGCAGTAACATCGTGTAACCATCAGACTGAGCAAGGACCACCACGATAAGGCGGTAACACTGCCCAAGTATAGTGCAAGTCACTGAGCCTCATGGTAAGGCGGTAAAGGCAAAAACTGACTGCAATTCGCCAAGTCTTAAGAGGTTCCAAGTTAGTAAGTTGAGGCACCATTTTCCAACATATGTTTTCATAAATATTGTTGTCAAAATATTATGGACTTAAAGAAGAACAATTTTGTGAAAAGATTTATCTCATGTTGATGAAGGAATATAACATAGTTGATTTACTTCTCCAACATAGAAATGTGTGATGAGTGTTATGTATGTAAAATGAAGTATGCATTTCTCCACAAAAAAAATAAAATCAATCTATGTTCAAAAGTCCTGCCTTCCAGAATACTAATTAAATGAAATCCACATTTTTTTTAAAAGAAAATAATATAGTCTTGATCTCTAACAAAAATATAAAAGAAACTAGACTTTGACAATAAAATCTTGATCTTTGCAAAAAAATAAATTAAATAAATAGACTTCTAAAATCTTTGACAATGTTATATAAATTAAATAGACTTTATACTCTTCCACTGAAATTTTTTTAAAGTATTTTGAAAAATCTTACCTCAAATCTCTAAGATAGAGATTAAATGATACCCAAGACAAAGTAGTGCAATTGTAATTGGGTGATTGCAGTAATTTCAAAGCTTTTTCTGAATGGGTGAGCACGTTAGAGTGTGGAAAAGGATTTGCCGGTGAGAAGACGAAATAAACAACGATCATCGATTACATTCAAAATTCTTCCTTCCATTTGTGGAAGGCAAATGACAAGGACATTTTTTGAAATAATGCCTGAGAAGGGTGCATATTGTGTGGACAATATAATTCATCTTTTAAGTTAAAACAAAATTAAAAATAGACCGTTAACGAATTATATAGAATAATTTCTCATATGGGTTATCTTTACAATGAAATTGATTGTACAGGAAAATAAAATTTAGGGTATATAATAATTTTATAATTTATGATAGTGATTCAGTCTTTTTGATATAATTATATAATACTTATTTATTTTTTAAAATAAATTATTTAATTTTTTTTAAAGATAAAATAAATATATTTGTTTGATTTACTTTAGAGAAATGTTTAATTTAAAAGATAAATATAATTAAATGTAAAACTTTAAATAAATTAGATGTAAAGATATTTATCTTCTAAATTTATTTAGGTGTCATCTTTTGGATGCTAGAAATTCACTTGTCATGATATAATTTTTGAACTTATTATTGATATGAAAATCTAATATAATTAAATGTGTAATTTTAAATTAATTAAATGTAAATGTACTTATCTTCTAAAATGATTCAGATGTCATCTTTTAGATGTTAGGAATTTTTTTGTCATGAATTTAGTTTTGAACTTATCATTGATCTAGAAATCTAATTTTATTTTTATTTTTGGTTCACTTTTGTTACTACGGACTTGAATTGTATGTCCATATTTGAACATATTATTCTCCTCTTTGTTTGATATCTAAATTTGGTAAGGAATCAATCATATTTAGAAATACATCTAAATTGGATGATTCAATGATGAAAGACCAAGGTTGAGAAGAGCATGAAACATGTATTTTGAGATGTAATTAAGATTAATACAAATTGCAACAAGATTACTCTATCAAATATCATTTATTTCTTATTATTTTATTGCTGCCAATACTAAGAAATTACAATCTTTAAATAAAACTAGCAGTCACATCTTTGTGTGCAATGGGTATGCCAAAGAGGTGTGGAAGGTCAGGAAAAAAATTGGTCTTTTTTTGGCTACATTTGTGTAGTACATGAGTTCAATTTTTAGGCTATTTTGAAAGCGATGTTGTTTTTGTAACAAAGGTCTCAATAACATAGAGGGGTAGATAGGGATAGGGAAAGCGATGAATAGATAATGAGATAGGGAGATAGAGGTAGGGAAATATATGGATATGAAGAGATAGATGAGTGAGAGTGAGGTAGAGAGAGTAAGAGAGATGGAGGAAGAGATGGAGTGAACAAGAGAGAGAGGGAAATATAGAGAAATAGACAAGGGAGGGGAAAGAGATAGAGAGATAAGGAGATAGAGGTAGAGAAATATATGGATAGAAATATACAAAGAGGGAGAAAGAGAGTGAGAGAGTAGGAGAGATAGAGGGAGAGCTAGAGTGAATGTGAGAGAGAGTGGGAGAGAGGGAGTGATTGATATAGATAGAAGGAGATATAGATAAATAGAGAGGGATTGAGAGAGATAAAGAGGGACATGGAGATAGAGGTAGAGAGATATGGATAGAAAGAGATAGAGAGAGGAGTGAGAGGGAGATAGAGTAATAAAGAGATAGAGATATAGAGTAGGAGAAGTATAGTGAATAAGAAAGAGAGGTAGAGATTGCATAAACCTAAATTTGACTATTCACATTTGGTCAAAATTTACCTTTATTTCATCTATTTCACCTTCTTATCTGCATTAATTAAATAATATTGCCATTTTTAATTTATATTCATCATTTTCCCAAGGTCTTCTAAGGTATTTAATTATTTAATTAAATAGTTTATTACCTTACCTTTCCTCTCTGAATTAAATAAATGGACTAATTTGTTTAATTTAATCACAAACCTTATACAAATTAAATTTAAATATTTAATTCCACCCCCCATTTTCTCTCACCTAGTCAAATCCTCCATAACCCATAACTAATCCTAATTTTCTTGCTAATCCTATCATTAGGATCTGCACACTCCTAATCCTTGATTAGGAGGTGTCACATCCTCCATAATATGCAAGTGGAATCCTAATCCTTATTAGCCACCTAATCCCTCTTGTAACTAGGTGATTGCAAAATATAAACTAACGTATCTAATGATGCAATAATGCTAGAAATGAAAGAAAAATGTAGAAATCTAATGCTACTTTTAATTGAAATATGCAAGAAATTATTTTCCTTTCCCAATGTTGCAAAATCTAACTAAATGAACAAAAAATTGAATGCAAAAACAAACTGTTTCAGAAAACTAATTCTCAGGTCTGATAATAGAAATAGAAATGCATATCAGAGACTAACGACCACTCAAAAATTTTGCTGAAAATGTCTATATAGGGACTCATTTTCCCTATGGAGAATGGGTCCTAGATTAAATAACAAATATTTCTGAGGTGATCATATGTGTTTGCTATTTCAGATCTATAACAAATAATTTTGTAACAAATTTTCTAGATTTTAGGCTTCTAAATGCAATGTTGACTAAGGTTGAATGATGAAAAATATGACTAAATCTAATGTTCAATATGAATCTAAATGATTGAATGACGGTTTTAATGTTAACACTATGCAAAACAAACTCAAATCGAATGCAATTTTTCTAATTTTTAGTGATTTTAAGCAATGCAAACATGCAAATTTACCCTAAATATAATGTTCACTAATGCAAAAATAAAGAACCCTAAATGTAATGCAAAACTAATATAATGTATTGCAAAACTAAGATCTAGGGTTTAAAGGATCCAATTTTTAGAACTTTGTTAGACAAGGTCGAGTTCACCAAAATGAAATAAAGGAAAATAAGGTTTGGTGTGTCCCTAGTGGGAAGGTAGATACAAAGAGGGACAAAGGAGGTCCTATCTTTCTTAAAATCATTAGGAAATGAGATCCACATAGAACATTGACCAACAACCTTTAGGAGAGACAACCTAAGATTTGAATCTTCAGATTTCCCTTTTAGGGGTCTAGGTCAAGTTTTACTTTGGGGAGATGTAAATTTGAAATAACAAAAAATCTCTAAAGCTAGATCTTTAAAGTGAAATGGAAAGATTTATCATAAAAAAGGGAAACAATAGACTTTTTGTAAAAATCGAGGGTAATAAATGTTGTGCACCTATCAAAACTTATTGTTTATGCAACCCTAAAAGGGACTTATTCACCCTATGGAAAATGGGTCCTAGTAGACTTTCCTAGAAGACTCTTAATCAGAAACTAAAGTTTATGAATTGTGAAAACCTATTGCCATTGTATCCCTAAAAGGGACTCATTCACCCTATGGTGAATGGGTCCTAGTAGGCCCTTCCAAAAAACTTTGAATCTGAATTTGAAGCTCCAAACTTGCAATTCCTTCTTGTAACTTGAAATCCCCACTTTTAGATCTAGATCAATCAATAATCTGCAAAACAAATTTGATTTTTTTTGGTGGATAGGGGTTTGCCTTGGTCAAACCCCAAGTTTAATTTTGGTCAAACCCCAAGTTTGGTAATTAAACCTTGATGATGAATATAAATTTGAAACATGAAATGTGTGTGCAATCCTAAACTTAAGTGTGTGTAAGATTAAGATCTCTAATAATGCAAAGAAACCCTACTCAATTGTGTTAGAATATGATCCTAAAATGAAACATGAACAATGCATAAGACCTACTTTAGGAGATCCCAAATCCCCTTAATAAGCCATAAATCTGAATATACCTCTTTCTAGGCTGAAAATGGAATGATCATAGAAGATGGAATTACTTAGGAAACAATTCATTAGGTTAGGTTGAATCTCACAGTGCTCCCAAAATGTAGAATCCATCATGATTCTCCATAGGGATTTATCATCAATTCTTCAATAATGTTTGATCCTTGACAACAAAATGAGCTTGAAGACTTGTAAAAACACTATAATGTTGCTCCAAGACTTCAATCTTTCTTGCTCCTTGCTTTGAATATGAATGCTTGATCTCTCTTGAAATTCTAGTTGAAACATGGTAAAATAGCCTTGTATTTATACATAACTTAAGATTAATTCCCAAAATTCAAATATCACAAGCTGAAATTGAATTATGAATTTAAAATCATTAAAATACTACCAAAAACATTTCCAAAAGAGGGTTCCTAAGTCTAAGTGGTGAATGGGTCCTAAGTCACTTACCTACAACACACATCAAACAAGGTAAAATTTTATGTCCTAGGATATAGGTCACCTACCTAGGACACACATCTTCCAAAATTAAGTGCTATGAAATGGTATTTATGAGTGTAAGGTTTTATCCATTAAAAAATACAATTAATTAGGCTTGGATTTGAATTAAATGGGCCAATTAAGGAAAATTAACCTTAATTAATTAATAAAGCCATAGATTAGTGTGAAAGTGTACAAATACACTTTACAACACCCTAAATAAGGCACAATTAAGTCCATTTTATTAAAAACGGTCCTAAACTTATTGTGAATATGAAAAACATATTACAACACTAAATTAAGGCAATATTGGGCTCATTTTAATATTAATTATTCCCAAATTAATTGTGAAGAAGGGATATTTTTTCCTACACTACACTTGGTAATCACAACAATATTTTCTTAAAAACTTCCAAAATTTTCCATTGGTGATGGAATATTAACTTGCACACTTGCACCTAAGATCAATATATCTAATATAATCATTAAAGCACCATTTATAATTGAATCAATATACATAATTAAGCAACACTATCTTGATCTAACAAAAAGCAGATAAGAATGTTTAATCCATCTTCCAAATACATTCGTACACCATTCCATGCAGATATAACACCTATTGAAATTATATTAAGATGAATCTTAATATAATTAATCTTATTCCAAAATCAATCTATAGTGATAATTAAACAACACTATCTTGATCCAACAAAATCAAATAATAATGTTTAATCCATCTTACAAATACATCCGTACACCATTCCATGCACATATAGCACCTATTGAAATTATATTAAGATGAATCTTAATATAATTAATCTTATTCCAAAATCAATCTATGGTGATAATTAAATATAAATAGGAAACTCAAATATATAACATATGAAGTAGTCCATTATTATTAATCGACCAAGTTAACATCAAATAATAAATAAATTGTTACTCTATCATGATATCAATGTCAACATTTAATATAATCATAACATATAACAATATAAAATCCATGAGTTCCCATAGTAAAATAAGTCTATCAAAAGAGTGTGATTATGAGGAGAAGTGGGCCTCACAAAAGGTGCCAAATGAGTATATTAGATTATCACCTCAAATGGATTTTTAATTGTAATTTGAAGGGAATTCTTAGGTTTCTTAAGGTAGATCTAGAGGAAAATGGATTGCATAATACTAGTTTTATAAGGACATGGAAATAATTAGGGAAGACTTCTTTCTTAAAATTAAGGGATTTTTTAGAGATATTGAGGTAAGAGATGATATTGTGTAGTTTTTCTTTCATTTGAAGGATTTAAATATAAAGGAAAATATGGAGGAATATATGTTTGTCTCCTCAAGCTATGACAATGAACAATAAACTATTTATAGTGAAAATTTATTCTAATATACTTAGGGTAGTGGGTTTGAGGGTTTCAATTGTAATGTAATATATTCAAGCTTTGGATGCTTTTTATTGATGTAGGAGCATCCCTGGTTATAAAGTAATCATGTATCAACCAAAAATAGTTCTTATCTTGCATTACATTTAGTAGCAGTTTCAGTAGTTTATTTCACATTCTACCACATCGTTGTTTCTCAACTCAAGGAGCTGGATATAACACCTACACATTGACATCTATCACAAATATAGGTTTTACATCATTTGCACTTGTCTATCGAAATTTATTGCTCTCAAAATTTCACTATCCTACTAGTTAGAGTATTAGGGCTAACTTGGTCTAGATTTCTTAGTGTGGACCTATTCCATATCATGCAGAGATTAATATGACATCATAAAAGCATCTTGGGTGAGTTGGGACCTATCTTGGAGATTTTCAAGTTACTTATTTTTTCATGGAGTTATCTTTCCATATTTTGTGGCTGACCTTCATGTATGATCATTCATCAGGTTATTAAACTTGTGGATGAAACAAACCTATATTGGAGCTTGAGAAGTGTATTTATAAGTATTTTTAATCATTTTAGATAATAATTTCTAACTAATATGTTTTAGGATAATTACATTTTTGCATAAACCCTATGGGGGCATGTAATAAGGCCTATTGGCTAGTTGTACTATTGAAAGCCTTTGTGGTAGGCCTATGAGCCTTGGATGATTCTCCCTTGAGGCCTATGTTGTATGCAAGATTATCAATTCAATGAGATTTCATGTTCGCATATCAAATTGTTGTGTTATTCCCACTATGTTGACTCATTGCTACACAGTTCAGACTATTCCTTCTAGAACTCTCCTACCATGACTGCACCAACTGGTATCAAAGTGAGTTTTTAATTCTTGAAGGCATTCCTTGAGGTCAAGAGATCACCGAATTGAGGTAGACTGCATTCATTTTCAACCAATCATCAATTGTGAGGCAATTGAAACCCTTGTAGCTAGATCATTGAGTTGAGGCAGTTGCACTAATTTGAGGGGGCATATGCCACCAAGGAAAGTGCCTGCTATGGTGAATGTTGCTGGAAGAATGGATGAGATGTTGGAGATGATGCACAAGATGTGAGTTAGTTTAGATGTTGTTGAATAAGAACGAAGGTGAGGCCTAAACCTTAGGTAGAATGATGAACATGATGATGCATTAGAGCATGCAAATTAATTTATGGAAACCATAGGTGAAGAAGAAGAAGAATCAAATAAAGATGTTGAAAGCAATCTAAAATATTAGAAAGAGACCTAGAGTTGAAATTTAAAATTATGTGGGAAATTTGAATCCTAGAGAGTTGATTGATTGGATCAATGAGACGGAAGAATATTTCAAATATGAAGAAATTGAAGATTCAAAAAGAGTTATATTTGCAAAAACAAATTGAAAGGTCGTGCTGCATTATGGTGGAAAGAAGTTCAATTAGACTGAAATAGAAGAGGAAAAGAAAGAATCATCAAATGGGACAAAATGGTGACAAAGTTGAATAATCAATTCATACCAGTTGATTATGAACTTGAATTGTTGAAGAGATTGGAGAACCTTAGACAAAAGGAAAGATTTGTGAAGGAGTATAGTGAATAATTCTACAAGATGATAACCAAAACCGGTCAGAGTGAAGCAAACAAAGAAAACGTTGCAAGATATATCAATGGACTAAGAACAAACATTCAAGAAGAATTGAGCCTGGTAAAGATGACATATGTTGAGTAAGTGTCTCAATTTGTATTGAAGGTGGAAGAGAATTTGAACAAAATTTTTGAACAAAGATAGAGAACTGCAAGAGGAAGATTCCAAAAGAGTGGACCCAGTCCAGAGAAAGAATACCCTATGTGGAGTAGAAAAAAAATTTAAAACCCTATCAGAGCAAAGAAAAGGATGCTAAATTATATCGTAGAGGGAGAGAAGATAGAAATTTCTACCACAGTGATAGAGGAGGTCATAATTTTTACCACAATGATGGATTATAGAGAGTTTAGAGGAACTTGTTGCAAGTGTGGAGGTGAAGGAAATAGAGAATTTGAGTGTCATCAAGGAAGCACTAGAAAGAAACACGAGCATACTAGAAGAACAACATATGTGGATGAGGAGAATGTTAGATCCCCTAATTCAATTGGGAAACCAAAGAAAGGCGTTCAAATCATTGGTGAGGAGGAGAGCTTTAATGAATGAAGAAGGGATTGAGGAACCACTATAGAGGAAAAGTCTATTCACAACCGGATGTAAGTCCAGAGGAAAGGTATGTTAATACTGATAATTTAGTTTTAGAGGAGATGGTAACCAAGTTGAACTTAAAGAGGTTGAAACATCCAAACCCCTATAAGATAAGATGGATTCAATATGAGCATAAGATATTGGTGAATGAATAATGTTTCGTGAAATTTCATATTGGATCATATAAGGATGAAGTATTGTGTGATATTATGCTTATGGATGTATGTGATTTACTATTAGCGAGACCATTGCAATATGATAAGAAATCAACTCAGTATTGGAGAAGAAATAGCTATACTATGACATCATATGGAAAGAGAACCAAGTTGATACCTTTGGAGAAAGAGGGAGAGATTGAATTATGTGGCACTACCAAACTATGTTTGGTAGATGAAAGATAATTTCTTGATGGACTAAGGCATGAGAACATATTTTTTTCATTGATTCCAAAGAAAGGTGGGAGTCCCAAGATAGCAAAGATTGAAGATCTACCCCAAAAAAGAGTTGCAGAAATTTTGAAAGAGTATGCGGATATCATGTTAGAGAATGTACCAAAGGGATTACCTCCAATCCAAAGTATCAATAATCATATATATCTAATACTGAGAGAAAAAATTTCAAGAAAAGAATCACATAGAATGACACCGATAGAGAATCTAGAATTAAACCAGCAGATGTAAGAGTTGTTGAGGAAAGGATTAATTAGAGAAAGTTTGAGCCCATGTGTGGTACCTACTATACTTGCACCAAAGAAAGATGGAGAGTGAAGAATCCACATATGGATTCAAGAGAAATCAATAGGATCATAGTCAAGTATATATTTTCATTACCAAGGATGGATGACATAATGGACTATTTAAGTGGAGCAGGGTATTTTACAAAGATTGATCTCAAGAGTGGATATCATCATATCAAAATCAAAGAAGGGGATGAATGGAAGACTATATTTAACATTGTAGTGTCAAAAAATATCATTGTGTACATTTTCACACTTGATTTGGGAATAACTAATAATAAATTAGACTTGATATTGCCTTGATCTAGTTTTGTGAGGTGTTTTACATATCCACATTAGGTCTTGGGCCCTTTTTAAGCTAAATAAACCTAACTTTCCCTCAATTTAATGTTGTAAAGTGTATTTATTTACACCTCCATTAAATTTCAGAGGCTTGTGAACTAAATTGGACTTGATTTAGTGTTGTAATGTGTTCTACACATTCATAGTGGATTTAGGGCCCTTCTAAGCTAAATAGACCCAATTTTGCCTTAATTTGGTGTTGTAAAGTGTATTTATTTACACTTTCACATTGAATTTTGGGCTCCCTTGCATTTACAATCATACTATCATATTTAATAGGCCCCTATGACCCTATATTGTGCATCCCAAGACATATTTTAATCGAAAACCTGACAATATCAACATATAGACTTAATTTATGTACTCCCCGACACTTTAGCTCTTAAAATAGCCCCTATGGGACCCATTCGCCACTTTGGGTGAATGAGTCCCATCCAGGTGGAACTCATTCACCCAACTTGGTAAATGAGTCCCATTTGGCCTATTATTTATGTTTGAGTGGGAAAAATTGGGTTTTAAGTTCAAATTTATTCTATGTCGGCCTTTGGGATCAAACTAACTGCCATTTGAGTGAATTTCCTATATAAACAAGCTTCCAAATCATTATTTCATAGGGAATTCATGATATCAAGTAAAGTAGGCAAGGGTTAAGCATTCCAAGTCTTCACAAGATTGTTAAGAGAGCCTTCAAGATCATTTCAAAGGCATTTAAGGGAAAAATTCTTCATCAATTGTTGCAACAATTCAAGATCCATCATTATGTCAAGCATATCAAGCATCAAGTGTGTTATTGAGCTAGTGTTGTGATGTAGCATTGAAGATCCAAGATCAAGCATTTCTCTACACCTATTTTCAAGATCAAAATCTACATCCTTCATGGCCATTTGATGTTGAGTCTTAGATTTACAAGACATCATTCAAGGTATCATTGTTCATGTTTCATATCCTATGTTTCATGTTTCATTTGATTGCTTCATTGTTTCATCATTTGGTTTAATTGCCTAAAAGGGGTTTGACCAAGGCAAACCCCTATTCCCTAACAATCAACAAGTTTTTCTCTCTTTCTTTGTGTGATTGCAGATCTAGGTGTTTTGAATACTTGAAGATCATTGAAGATTAGGTTATAAACTTGTTGGATTTGTCTCCTCATTTGCAAGGTCATAATCTTCACTAAAAGGTCACCTACGGGTCTGAAATTGGCTGTTTCATATCCAAGAACACAGAGGAACACAAAGATTAGACTAAGAGGTACAAATCAAAACTTTGAAGTTCTAGAAAATCCAAACTAGACTCATTCACCACAAGTGGCGAATGAGTCCCACTGTAGGTTTTTTTAGAGATCTTTGCATATTAAGATACCCTTTTGTCTGTAACCTGCACCGATACAAAAATATAGAAATGAGACTGATTCATCTAGCATGGTGAATGAGTCCCACTAGGTCAAAAAGATATTTTCTAGCATTTCAGATCTTCAATCAGTCATTCCCAGGTTTCTAGGTGCACCTCTTTTATCTTACTGCTTTTTGTTCTATTTCATTTACTTTTATAAGCCATTTAGTGAAGATTTTCATTGAATTAGGGTTTTGCATTTCATTTTTCATGTCATTTTCTTTTCCAAGTCTTAACTTGGTGGTGAACCCCTCTTGTAATCTGAAATCATATCCTAGGATACCTTATTGTTAGATCTCTCCCTCCATTATTTATGGGATTGAGATCTCTAGGGCATCCTTGAATGTTAGTTGGAGAAAAGTGATGTTCTATGTCTTAAACCATAAAGCATCCATTTTTAAACTAATCATTTTGGTGAACCTACATTTAGAATACCTTCTTTATTGATTTGGAGTCCATCATCATCCTAGATCTAGCTTGCCTTGGCTTTGCATTAGGGTTGCATTATTTAATTGGCATCTAGGGTTTCGAAAATTTTGTATTAGTGAAGGTGCATATAGGTTGCATTTTTTCATCTCAAATCATTGAAAAAAATACATGAAAACTACATTTACATTTAGGTTACAGATCATACAACATAAAAAGCATAAAAATTAATTGAGTTTTTTTGATAATTTTGAAAAAAAACCCTACTAGGACTCATTTGCCACCTTAGATGAATCAGTCCCAATCTAGATTTTAAACTTCCTATAATGGCATTAAAAACCTCATTTTTGTGCTTCCTAAGCCTCCTGGTAACATATACTATAAGTCTGGAAAGTTTCGGTAACATTTGTTTTATGCATCTAGGCCAAAACATCAATTTAGGGTATTTATTTTTGAAATCATTTCAATTACAGGCATCATTCGATCTAAAAATGATCACATTTCTTAAACTTTGCATAATATGGATAAAAGTACTTTTCACTTTTTCATATATAATGTTTCTATTCATAAAGCTTTGAATAAGTTTGATAAAAGTGTTTTTCATTCTTGGATACACATTGTTTACATTCTTAAAGTTTTTCATACATTGGATAAAAGTATCGTTCATCTTTGAATAGACATTGTTTACATTCATCAAGCATTGCATTAAATGGTTAGAAGTTCCTTTCATTTTTTTTCAAACAATGTTAGTACCTTACCTTTCTAGGCATGCTAAGAAAAAGTTCATATCCCCTCCCTATGAGAGTGTTTTAGTGAAAGATAATACAACCTTGGACATTCCTAACGATCATATTTGTTCTTCTCCTAATATCTATCCTATTGGAAAATAAGATATTTTGGTGTTAGAAGAACCAATCAATGAGAGTTTTGAGAGTCCTAATTGTGTCTCTCTTTCTACCTCTCTTATTAGGCAAGACATTGATGAACAAGAAGAAACAACCATAGGTAATCACAATGACAACATAATACAACAAGAGACCTTTGAAACTTCAACTAGCCTACATTCATCTCCCAACATCTTCCCCTCTTGTGATAATGTTTTAGAGGATGAAAGCGTAAGTGAGGAAGATATGTTGGTGTTGGATTATCAAACCTTTAAGTTCTATAACAACAACCTTTATGATTTTTCCCCTACCTATCCTATCTTAGAAGATATTATGGGATAAAGGAGTGAAAATTTAGATAATCATGAAAATCACACTTGTTCTTCTCCTAGTATCTCTCCTAGTTGTGAAGAAGATACTTTGATATAAAATACAATCGATGAAAGTCATGAGAATCTTGATTTCCTCTCTTCCCCTAGAGAAAACATTATTGAACAAGGAAACACCATCACTAACAAGCAAGAAAATCCAACCATTAATCATTCCCCTACTTGCGATGAAGTCATTTTGGAAGAACCAATCCTTGAATTCCAATAACATTTGGTTTGTTGGACTCCTAACAACTCTCCTCCTAGGGAGAATATCATGGTGCAAGAAAAGGACAACAACAATAAGGTGGCTTCCTTAGGTGATGATAAAAAGGTGATTCTAGATTGCCCTTTAGTATAAATACATCAAACCAAGACCGCTTAGGTTATGAATACACAAGTGTCCATTAGATCCCCTTGATTAATGGACCTCTTACATATCCCGTGGGACATCCTAAGAATCCTCTAATTCTTACCCCCCTCACAATGATCGTAAACTCAAAACAAAATTGAACTTATCCTTTACCCACCTAAGAATAATGTGTCACAACAGTCGAGTCACAATACCGTTGCTCATACATATAACACTAGAAACAATCCACAACCAAGACAAACAACTTCAACATCCCTCCATTTTCCTAATCCCATTTTTCTTAGTGCTCCCCATTTAACTTCACATAGTGGGAAGGAATATGATCTTGTTGAACAACTTAAGAATACTCCTGCAAAGATATCCCTATGGGACCAAATCCAAAATCACCTAATTATCATACTATGCTTGAAACAGACTTGCAACAAGTTCCTATCTCTTCTAATGTGCAACCAAATGACATGGCAGCCATGATTATCAACAAGGTAACCAAGGTCTAATGCCACAAAATGTCAACCCAAGCCAAGCCAACACTAATACAACATTTATACATCAACATCAACAAGGTAACAAAGGTTCCATGCCACAAAATGTCAACCCAAATCCAACATATGACCCCAACACCAATGCCATGATGCAAAATCAAACCAACAAAACATCATCTCTTACAGACACCTTGATGAAAGAAATACAAGCCATACAACAACAAATGACAAACATACAATTTGGGACCAACAAGAAAACTTATTCCATGGACGAATTGTGCCCCTATCCATTCGACAGAAATCTATACATGTCACCCTTCCCCCCTCACTTCATGACACCAAGTTTTCCCAAGTATAAAGGGAAAGGAGATCCACTGGAACATATATGATAATTTAATATGACATGCATGGAAATCGCATATGATCCTACCTATTTGAGGAGACTATTTCCATGAAGTCTCATGGGGCTAGCCCTAGATTGGTTTGCACACCTTCCTTCAAGGATTAGGACATGGGGTGATTTAGCCTATTTATTCATCAATCACTTTTCCTTTAACATTGAAAGTGAAGTTACCCTCAAAAAACTATGCACAACTAAAAGAGATGAAGGGGAATCACTTACCTCATTTTACCAACAATGGTGAAGTATGGCTAGTAAGTGTCCTTGCAACACCCTTGAGAAACAACTAGTCCCCATGTTTGTAGAAAACCTTAATACAAAATTGATGACTGGTCTTCAAATACAATGTTGCATGACCTTTGAAGATATTATTGAGAAAGGTGTTGTTATCTAAAAAGATCTTGTGGCAAAGGGACTAGTTAAAGTACACAAAGAGATTCCAAAGCCTAATAATGACAAAAGAAACTTTTGGTCCCAAACAAGAATGTCACTAATGATGGAGTTGTTGATGCTAAAGTGATAAAAAAAGGTCTGACCATTAATCTCAAAGGTCCTTCCACTTCAAACACATAAAAAATATCGAATCCCCAAACGCAAGGTCAAAATCAAACATTGAATGTAGTCCAAAACAATCAACAACACAGAGGACCTCCACATACCAAGAGAACATATACCCCATTGGGTGAACAAATTGAATCAATCCTAAAGACACTTTTACAATATAATGTCATCCAACTACCAGATATCAAGAACTATGAACCCACATTAATCAAACCTGGCTAGTGGAAGGAAGATGAATATTGTGAATATCATCATGGGAAAGGACAAGACATATTCATGCTGGACACTCAAAAATATCATTCAAGATCTCATTGAACAAGGAGTCATTTTAGTAGAAAATTCACAAGGCAAGACAAATATTGATCATACCATATTTAAAAATCCCTTGCAAGATCATGACAAAGGAAAAGCCTCTAGTTCATGGAATAACAATAATGCCAATTATACCCACGTCGCACATGATTATAGTACTATTATCCATAACATAAGAGCCTTTGATGATAACATTGCCATTATTGCCATAAATGAGAAAATTTTAGAGTGTTCTATCACCATCCACAGAGCCAAGGTAACTCTACAAGGGGTTCCTTCCAATCCATAACTGAAATCCAATACAATCTCCTAGAGAAGCTAGGGAAGACTCCCGTGGAGAATTCTATTCTAGAACTCCTTCACATATCCCCTCAACACAGAGCTATCCTTGATAAAGCCTTACATGAAGCATCCATACCCACTAACCTAAATGTTAATGAATTCCTTGCCATGATTGGATACCTAGCTATGCCACATCATGTCACCTTCTTTGAACAAGAATTTTTCGCACAAAAGACAAATCATAATGATGCCCTACACCTTGAAGTATACATTAATAAACATAAGATCAAACTAGTCCTGGTAGATGCTGGAGTAGGTCTAAACATTTTCTCTCTAGAACTGGTAAAAGCATTGGGATACTCTCAGAATTGCATAGATCAAACCAAGAATATTGTTATCAAGGCTTATGATGATGTTGAGCACTCATTTGAAGGAGTAATTTCACTTCTCGCAAGAGGTGGTCCAGCTATGCAAAACACAATGTTTCATGTCTTGTATTTGAATTTACACTACAACCTTCTCCTTGGTTGCCCATGGATTCATGCCATGAGGATCATACCATCCACATACCACCAATGCCTCAAGTTTCCACATAATGGCACTAAAATTTCTATTCCTAGTGATCTTGATCCTTTTCAGTATTGCACTAACTTGATAGGAATCGTTGATCATCAGGTGCCCATAAATCGAGAGGCCTCATCTTCCACTTCATCCTACTACATTGATCCATATAACCTTGTCAAATCATAAATGCATTCACTGCACCATCAAACCACAAGGTCCAAGTCCATGATACGAGATATGGAGAATATCATATAGATAATTTACCAACAATAGACAATGCTAATGTTGTTGAGAAGGTTGAAACTTCCAACAATGATGTCAAGATAGCCACAAAAGGAACACAAAAAGATGGTCATGCTTGGATTGAAACCTTTTGGGATCCTGATGATAAATCTACCTTTTCCCTATATGCTTTCACTCAATCCTTGCATGTCCATCATAATACCATGTTTGAGCGAGATATCTATGATAACCTACTTGTTGATCTCGACCTCGTTGAGGATATCCATTCATCATCCTTCCATACCACCTACCTTAGACTAGGATATTCATTTACTATCGTCACCTCTACTAATCCATATTTCCAAGTCGTTAAGGATGTGCAATCCTCCTTTGACATTAACAGTACCAAAAAGGATAGTCCAAAAGACTCCATTGATGGCATTGCCACTCCTTGTCATCCACCAAACATTCTTGTCACTCCATCCATTTCACCCATTTCACTCACATCCATTTGCATCATAGAAATGGATCAACAAGTATTATTTCAAGAAAATAACACGAATAAAGCTCAAGAATCATAGGTGAATGTGTCTTTTACAAATGGAGATCCAGTATCAAAAGAAAGAATGCAAAGAAAGAATGATCATGAAAACTCCTTTAGCCAAATTCAAAATTTGTTGGACAAGTTGAAGATACAAATAAAATTCAAGATTGAAAGAAAGAAAAAATATGCCTCTTCATCAAAAATAACTGGGGGCATCTATCAAAAGAATGAAAGTAAGAAAGAATTGATCTCCAACTATGCCTCTCCACAAAAAATAATTGGTGGCATCTATCAAAGCAAAATGCCAAAAGAAGAGTTTGTTGATCCAATGTCTCCATCATCACTTCTACTCATTCCATATGTCCCATTCCATCTATCCATACTTACACATCCATCATATCTTTCCACTTCCATTGGTATTTTTTTTCAATATACCTTTGATGATGACCCCTTCATGTACTCTAGCTCATTGGTCACCCAAACTCCTTTTCGTTTGAAGCCTAATGGCCCACATAGTGTGCAAATTAGGGATCATACCATAGCCTCTTTTATCCACCACATCTATCATGCTTCATATTTTCCACTCACACTCCTCATCCAGATCAGGTCCTTTCATCCAACATGGTCATTTAAACATAATCAAGGCATCATCACAACAACATATAGATTTGTTGCTTATCAACTCTCCATTCTTGAAGGTGAACCATTACCTGATCCCATCAATAGTATGCACCTTTGAAGATACTACACCTAATTCTCTGAGTATCCCATCAAAAAGTCAAAAAAGGCAAAAAAATCAAAAAAGTCAAAAAAATACAAAAAATCAAAGAAGTCAAAAAAAACAAAAAATTCAAAAGAATAGTCACCCTAATGAAAACCTGGCAAACAGGCATCTTGGTGACAATAAAATAATAAAAAAAATAGAAAAAATAAAAAAGAGAAATAATTCATCCAAAAGTGAAAACCACTTCAATGGCGCTTTGGATAGGTACCATGGTGAAAACCTGGCAAACAGGTGCCATGTGTAGTTAGTCTATGCTCCTCTATCTACTATCACTCTACCTATTTTTCCACCCTTCGCTCATCCATCCGCAAATATCATCCATCCATAATAAAGATTTATCATCCTTCCCATGGCCTAAAAATCATTGACATTTAGCATCCTTCACTTTCATGATCATCCTTTGCATTCATTTGTTGCTTCCATTTGCACAGAATAAGTCAATCCTATGCCTGACTGGGGTCAATTCCTTGACTTACGTCTTCATGGGATCCTACACTTGGTATCAACCTTTTAAAACATCAAAATTCAAAAAATCAAAAAACATAAAAATCCAAAAAAAATCATAAAACATCAAAATCCAAAAAAATCATAAAACATCAAAATCCAAAAAAAATCATAAAACATGAAAATCCAAAAAATCATAAAACATAAAAATCCAAGAAAAAATCATAAAACATCAAAATCCAAAAAAAATAGAAAACATCAAAATCCAAAAAATATCAAATATCAAAATCCAAAAAAATCCTAAAACATCAAAATCCAAAAAAAATCATAGAACATCAAAATCCAAAAAAATCATAGAACATCAAAATCCAAAAAAATCATAAAACATCAAAATCCAAAAAAATCATAAAACATCAAAATTCAAAAAAATCATAAAACATCAAAACTTCCAAAAGCAGAGTTTGAGTCAATCTATGTTTTTTTGGATGAACTACGTTACCTTAGAGACTTCACGTAGGCAAGGACATTTGTTGATGAGCACCCAAGGAATTAGGTCCATACTTTTGGTTTTTCTCAAATAAAGGTCAAATCATGATTTTTTCCTTTGTCAAATAAAAGCAAGGTCAATTCATGTCGAACTACAAGGTCTCTACAAGGTCTCTGCATGTATAACATAGGCAAGGCCATCGATCAATAAGCCCCCAAGGCCCTAGGTCATTCCTTTAGGGTTTGTTGAGTCTGGTTGTGTTCGTTGTCCTCGAGCAATCACTATTCAAACCAAATCATGAATCAACAAGACAAACATATCTAACAAGTCTTTAATCTTCAATCGATCAATTGCATAATCATTAGGTTATTGGTCTTACATTGGAATAAGGCATTATGTCATCTATCTCATTCGGTCTTATCACTTGTCTTCTATCAGGATACATCCTTCCTAAGATTAAACTTTGTTATTGGTCAACCTTGTCATTTTCCTTAACCAAGATATGTCTTTCCTGAAACTAGGTGTTCATTAAATTGGTCAATTGGTCATCTTTATCAAATGTGCTCTTTGCCTTAAACATGATATGTCTTTCCTGAAGTTAGGTGTCATCACATCAGTCAATCATGTCACTTGGTCAATCAATCTTGTCATCTCGGTCAATTACTCTTGCCTTAAGATAAGATATGTCTTTCCTAAAACCAGGTGTAATCAATCAAATCAATTAATCAACCTTGTCAATCTATCAATCAACTTCAGTCAAACAATCAATGAATCGGTCATTTTCTTTAAATAGGATATGTTTTTTCTTGAAATTAGGCATAATCAATGGGTCACTTGGTCAACTTAATCAATCTTGTCAATCCTATCACTAAACATTATCTCTCTAGCAAGCACTTTGTTGGTATGAGTTTGTCTCATCTTTTTTATTGGATTTTGGTCATGTTACTAGCTACCTTGAGGATGTCCTATCAAGGATTTAGAGGGGTGATGATGGATAATGATCTCTTTTATTTGCTTGTCGTTTGCGGTTTGTCTTGGAAAAAAGACTGAGACAATTGGGTCCTTAGTATGAGTTGGGGCACTCCTTGTCTTTTGGCATTGTCTTTTGATTGCATGTCTCTCACAAATGGTAACCTTGCACACCTTGGTCTATATCATACCATGGTCTCTGTGCTCCATTTGCGACAGTTTTGACGCTTGATGATGATACATATCAAAGCATGAGTATCCATCCTTTTTCATTTCCCTCCTGACTTCACACCTTTCTTTTCCATCCTCCATGCTAACGTTTGTCTCTTCCATGCTAATATTTCTTCCATCTACATCTTGACAGCATACCATGACACACAAAAATATCTTGCATACATGATCATGTTAGGAACCACTATAAAAAGCATTATCACCGTATACTTCATCATTATAAGCCACATATATTTGCATGGGAAAATACAAAGACATAGAGTACATCCACATAGCATTATTATGTCATAGCATTATAACATATTAGGTATATCATGTCATATTTTACATTATACTCATAATCCATTCCCATTTATCACATTTCATATATATATATTGCATCAACATTTTTATATACATTGCATAATCATAATCATATCATACATCATATTTTACATTCACATTAGACATTTCTAATCATTTCATGCATAATGGACATAGAAATCAGATTACATAACATGAATTGCATTTACATATCACATCACATCATAAAATTAGGTCATTTGTATTGCATTAACATATAACATCATTGCATAATCATATCAGATGTATAAACAACATTATAAATGCATAATCATCCATCATATCTAACCATTGCATGATCATATAGAATGAATAAATAAACATCATAAAAGCATAAACATAACATAGTCATAACCACATAGCATAATCACATATGACAACATATCATAAATCACCACCAAAAATTATATCATATATCACTCAAAATGTGTCATAGTACAATGTCAAGATGTATCATATATAACACAATGGAGCTTGTAGGATCGATGATCAAAATATAGTGTCATAATACATAGTGTCAAAATGAGCCCTAAGTTGCCTTGACCCTGATGGTTGCATGTCTTCTCACCGTGGAGATCTTGCAGACCTGTGCTCTAATATCGATGGACTATCATATGGAGTGGACCATCTTGGGCCTGATGCCTCACCACTATGTGACCTACTATGGGAATGCCCACTATGGGATCTACTATGTGACCTGCCCTGTAATCGGCTTTGAATCTCTATAAAGCTTGACTCTCTCCCGTCGAGCAATACTACTCTCTTATACAAATCCCTATAATACTATAATCCCATGCCAGACCTAGCCAACTCTCATGCCACATCCACAACTGACCCATTGTATGTGGCCACAAAATCCAACATCCACTGGCCTGTCTGTTGTTGGCTGATCACTATGAGGTCCCTCTCTATCTACAGAGTGTCTCTCTCGGCCTTCAGGATGTCTCGCTCTACTCTCGGTGTCCCTAACTCTACCTCCAATGCCTATACTTGGGCCTATAGGGTTGCTATCCTCTAATCCACTATACCATCATCAAATCTAACCCCTACCTCCTCCAATCCCTCCTCTACATCCACCCCTGACGTGATACTCTCTCGGCCTCTCCCATCTCTAGATCCTTTGCATGTTCCTCCTCTACCTCAACCTCCTCCATCTCTACATCCTGGTGTCCTACCTCTAGGGATGGGATCTCCACATGCTACTCTCCCTCCTCCACCACCATCTCCCCAACTACCCTCTCCTTTGGCTGCTCCTCAGGCTCCTCGCAGATCCGTGAAAAAGGCCTCTCCACCCATTGTCTCCTATCCCTCCTCCTCCTACCTCGGTCTCCTCCTCGGCCTCCTCGACTATCCCCTCCATCATATCCCCCATCTCCTCATCCTCCATCTCCCTATCCTCTATCTCCCCATCCTCCATCCCCTCACCCTCTGACCCTTTGTCCGCTATCACCCCTCTGGCCTTGCAAGCCCCTACCTCTGTACTCTACAAGCACCGGCTGCTTTGGATTAGTATATGCAGATGGCCTATGAACCAACCACCATGCATTGTATTGTGGGGTCATACTGGGATCCGTGACTCCCCTTCTACATCCCCACTACACTAGTTGCATTGCATCAATCTCCTCCTTGATAGTTGTGATTGGTATCACCTGTCCCTATAGATGCACCTCCTGTGAGGAGCATGCAAAATCAGCTATCCCTATAGGTAAACCCTATCTCTCTCCAAACTTCCTTTGAACTCGCTCTAGTAGATACATCTCTATGATATGTTGTGAATGTACAATCTGACCAATAAAATATCTTGACTATTGAAACCACAGTAAATGCTCATCCTCATCAATCCATAGTTGTCAATCCCTGTATGGTATCCAAACAAAGCTCACCAACATAGGGTAAACCGAAAAAAGTGGTTTATAATTTGAGTGAGGAAGGAAAACTTGCAAAAAATGACCCCATGCAAAAAACAATGGTTTTTGGGGTTCAAATGAACCCATAGGTTCGAGCGAACCAAAAAAGGGTTTGAATAAACCTTGGTTCGAGCAAACCAAAAAAGGGTTTGAATGAACCCTGGTTTGACCAAACTAGTTAAATACAAGGTCCCACCATTCCCACCAAAAAACAAAAAGAAAACATGTTTTGAAAGGGGGTTCGAATGAATCTTGGTTCGAGCAAACCCCTCGGGGTTCGCTTGAACCCCCCTTTTCCCACCTTCTCCCCCTCAGGCACCAAAAATGTCTAGAATTTTGCACTTCAAAGCTCAGGTTGAGGATGAAAATGGAGGAGAGTTCACAAACTGGTGCAGGAGCACCCAATAGTTCACCATAGGAAGGTTGTCTAGAAGGTCATGTTTGGCCAATTTGTCTAGGCCACTTTATCTCCCTATTCTTGTTCCTTCATGTTTGTGCCTTAGTGGCATTTGTGATTAGGTGTTGAGTTGATAAAGGTCATGTTGACCATTGAATAGGTTTGAGGTTTTGGCTACAAGAAAGGCTTAAGACCTTTTTAGACCTTTATAGGTGTTTGTTTTTCTAAATTTTGAAAATAAGGCTTAATGGAAGCTACAAGCAGCCAAGGAGTAGTTAAGACCAAGCTTAACTAATTTAGAGACCCTATTTAAGGGTGACCTCGACATGGAGTGGAGGTTGGAAGCATTTACATTGTTTGGAAGTTTTGAATTCAAGGGAAACAGTGGTGTTTTTGGTGTGAATTTCTAGTTTTGCTTCAAAGTAGAGCTTTAATGGATTAAGCTGGATTCAGTAGTGTGAGTAGGATGTAGAGTACTTTTTATTCAAGCATTGTGTGGTAATAATTAACTTCCTAGTTCAGTTTCTAGTACTGTTTGTAGATAGTTTGTTTTCTTTCATTTGTTGATCTGACAGACTGTTTGAAGAAAATGGAGGGTTAGATCACATTCCCATTGTACATATTGTATGACCCTTTGGGAATTGTGACTAGACTCCATGGGTGTATATACAATAGGGTTAGGATTCCTTAAAAGCATTGGAATCACCATGGAACTCTTCTTCTAGGTGAGCCAGGAAGTGTCCGGCTAGGGAAGACAAGGAGTGCATAGCACTTGATTTGCAGGGGTGTCCATTTCCTGACAAATCATGGTGTGGAGAGGGTAGGTATGAGCCTTTCCAAGGCATAGAATGGAGGAGAAAACTCCATCAATCCGTCTGGTGAAAGGAACCTCTAATAGTTGCTACATGGTTAGAAAAAGGGCTTAAAAAGGCCTAATTTTCCAAATTGAGGGTTAAGCTTGTGTACGAATAGTTGAGGGTTAAGACCTCTAGAATATTTGAGGGGTGGGCATAAGGAATAGGAACCCCAAGGAAATATTTTGTGTTCTTTGGGAAACTTTGGAGAACTAACTTGTTTTCTCGGAGAAGGAAGCCTAATTGGGGCTCCTAGGGCTAGTAGCCTTTTTAACCCTAAATGAGGGTTTGGTGGAAGCAAAGAGAAAATGGAGTTAGATGGACCCCCAAGAACCATAATGGGATGGATTGAACCTGTTAGAAACACCTCCACACCCCTGCAAAGCTAAGTTCTAGTTTTGGAGAATGTTAGCCTTTAGGGTGGATTAAGGGCTAAGGAAGAGTTGTAAACATTGCACCAAGGTTGACTTGGTAGGTAGAGTTGTGATGGTAGTTGGGTTGGCAAGGAGAACCAGGGGAACCTAAACAAGAAGAAGGTCCTATAGGTTAAGGTGGTGAAGTAAGACACCATGGAGGTCTTCTAGGTAAGACTTAGAGTAGGAATCAGTGATTGATTCCTCCAACCTCCCTATCAAAAATCCAACTAGATGATGGTAGTCCTCGGAACGAGCTATCCAACGAATATAATTTTAATATGTTTTGATTTTATTATGTATTTGTTTTTCTAGTTTTATTAAACATAGGTTTTTCACCAAAAATCAAGCTTGTTGTTCTGCACATGTGGGAAAATAGTAGATATCTTGAACAAAATTAAAAAATATGAGTGCACCAGATATTAAAGTGCTTGATCCAACAAAAAAAATTGAATTTCAATACATACAAAAAAAATTACGTTGTATACAGTCCACCTATGTCTAAAATGTAATTGGTTTGACTTCAAAACTTGATTAAGGAAAAAATATTCAATAAAAAACTATGAGACCAATTGGAAGCACTAGATATCAGAGTTACAAATCTAAATTCGAAAGAATTAGAATTTTATCCTTCATGGAAGAAATGTTATGTTGTATACTATGAGCGCCACTCCTTAAAAATGTTGTTTGCTGAAAACAACTAGTTTTTGAAGGATATGGAAAATAAGTGCAATCTGATTCCAAAAAAATTGAAAAAAATATATTTAGAATCTATATACAAAATGTCACAAATCACTAGTTTTCATCATCTTCAAGTTCCTCATGGTTTAGCTGCTATAGGTGCCCGAAAGTGAAGATTTAGTTAGAAAAAAATATTTTAGTGTCGAGTTTGGCCAAAAATTGTAAACCACTATTGTGGGATCACCCCACATCGATGCTATGTCTCCAATAACGTATATCACCTATGTGCCTCTATGTCACCGCACCACCATACATATATACATACAGAGTACTAGCTCCCAACTCATGTCTCAATGTTGGTCAAAACACTACTATGTGCTCCCATGGCCATACCATAAGTAGTGTCATAGCGTAACTCATGCTCTGTCCCCCTCGATATATAATATCATGAGGCTAGAAGTACAAAATTCTTAATAAACATGGTCCCAAAGCATATACTATCACCTCCTGCACCATCCCTGGTAACACCTCTCCCCAGCCTATAAGAAACCCATGGCCCCTACGGTTTGGAATTAGAACACTGGCAATCAATGTGCATATAACACAATAAAATATACCATATCTCTTGGCTAAGGTCTCCTATCTAATCTCGTAACCCTACACACCGAGCTTTGACTCATCCTCATACTCATAATGGTCATAGATTACCTGCAATCCTCAAACGGGATCATATCTCATCCACTTCCCGTGAATAGGCAACCACAGTATCCTGTACACATCCTCTAGGGTCATAGTAGCCTCCCCAGTTGGTAAATGGAAAGTGCAAGTCTTAGAGTGCCATTGCTCATCTAGTCTTGTCAACATACCCCTATTTTCCCTAATAATGGGCATATATGTGAAGTAGAACAGTCCTAGATCTAGTAACACACGGCTCTCACCACTCGATAGCTGATCTTGAAGCCAAAAGGTCACCGGTCGTGACTCCCACGTATAGATAGGGGGAAGTACAACCAAAGGTCACCACATAAGTCATAATGTCAGTTTAACGTATTCATTTGACCTATTGGACCTAAATTGGACAAGTCATTTTATTAGGTAAACTCAGGTAAATTTTTCATCAATCAATTGTGTCATTCTGCTTGTCAATTGCATCGTAGAATTCATTCGTGTCATTGTTCTTACAAATGTGTCACACAATTGCAATTGTGTCACACACCTCACCTAATGCATCATCAATTTCATTTGCAGACAACCCCTTATCAATTGCATCATTCCATATCACATGCATTGTTTCCCCTTGCAATTACGGTGTTTCTTGTGAATTGCATCATTCTTGGTCACATTTGCAACTCGGAAATCAAATATGGCGCACCCTTTCAAATGTGTTGCACCACAACTGACCCCCCTAGGACCTAGACAGTTGTGTCATGATGAGGCAATTGTGGTGAACCAAAATCACTTGCATCGATCGCACAACAATTGCGTCGCACAATGTGTGATGTAATTTCTTGCTAATTTTTTCCTACCACTAAATGCACGAAAATAAAAAAATCACAAAGTGGGTTTTGAGTACATACCGGGTCAGGTGCTCCCTTGGGTTGGTAGAAGGTACATATGTAGTAGCCTTGGTGTGCGAAGTCTAGAACCAACAACATCTCATATTCTCTCTTACAGTTCTTAATTTTCTAAATTTAGAATGCACAAATGAGTGATTTTCTTAATCAAGGGCATATTTATAAGCCAAAAATTAAGGTTTGCACTAGGCTTGTGTACTGGGCACACTATTTGACCACTTTGAACCTAAATTTGACCCCTAGATGAGCTAGAATTTTTTTTTTTTGCCACCATTGAACTCGTAGCTATCAAATTGACCTATCGAAACAATTTTCCAAATTTTTGAAATTTTGCAAAATTCTCCCGAGGGGGCATGCATCCATCATGCCTTCACCAGGGCATGTTTTGACTGAATTTCTTTGACACAACATGATTAAAAGCATTATGTCAAAGAGGGGGAAAATGTAGACATTGAAAAATGTCTTGGTTTGTGAGCATCATTTTTTCATCGTCTTGGTCTTCTTTCCTAGGCAATTAAATAATTTTAATTATTTAATTATTGGCCACATTCCTCTATTAATTAAATAATTATAATTAATTCATTTCTTGATCTTTATTCTCCTATAATCAATTAAATAAATTATTTTTTTAATTGCGTCACTAACATTTTCTTTCTCTCTATAATTAAATGAATTATTATTCATTTAATTATCAATTCTATGTCATTCATCTATTGTTAAATAATTATTTATAATTATTTATTTATTTATTGGTCTTCTTTATTTCTTCTATGGTTAAATAATCATTAACATTATTTAATTTCCTTTTATCATTTCTCCCCTATTGAATAATTAATCTAAATTACTTATTTAATTCTTCTCTTCTATTTCCTCTTATTTAATTAAAAATTGGTTATATAATCATTTTAATTAAATATGCCCATTTTCTCTTTCTTCCACAAATATATAATTTAAATAAATTATTTATCCTCCACTTGGTCAAAGATTCCCTTCTCATGAATTAAATAATTTTATTATTTAATTTATCCATTATCTCCCTCCACTCTCTGATTTTCGAATCTCAACCATTGATTGTTTCTAGTCTCTTTTCAATCTCAACCATCCATTTCATAAACATCCCTAGCCCACTACTCTGTGGCGCATGCATCCCCAACCGTCAATCTGAAAATCTTTCTAGAACTTCAATCTCAATTGTCCATTCGAATGGCTTTCTATAAAAGAAGGTCTTCTCCTCCATTTTTTGATTTAACAACCACATATCTTTGACTCTCATGCTTATTGTTTGCAGGTACTTGCATACACATACAATGATCTGAGGGAAAACTTTCAAATTTTTTTTGAGTAGAGACACATGAGGTGATTCAACTTCAAACATGGGGGAGTTTTTTATTTGATTGCTTTTATTTTACTCCTTTTGCTTGATTGTTCTTTCTTTTTTTGATTAAGATTTTAGCTTAGATTAGTGTAGTGTTTTTAATGACTTTAATCTTTTCTATTCAATTTTCTATCTTACATAAGCATATATGAATCCACTCTAACACACTTGAGTAGGGTTTTTATTATCATTTCTCACCACAATCCTAGACACAATTAAGATTCAGAGCACACACTTTTACTTTCTATAAATTTGGCTAGTTGTGGAGGTATGAATACCTAAATGGGGGTTTGAATGAGGAAAAATCCTATATAACCACAACCACTTTGTCTCCTTTGTATATGTGCAAGTTCAAATTTAGGACACAAAATTATAGGAGTTGATAGAGGATATCAATGCAAAAGTTTCCAAACTGAAACCCAATCTGTATAGTGTTGTCAAGACACCAACACAGTGCATTGTCATCTACACAATGCCCCTGCATCTTGGATAGTAGCTTTCAATTTATGATGATAGGTTCCTCTTTGTTTTCTCTTTCCCAATTTGTGTTATTTTTCTATAAATTGTGTTATTTATCGATATAATTATTTATTTAATTAGATTAGGGTTTGCATCTCACATGTTAATCAAATCACACTTATATCAATTATTTCTCTTTGCAATAAAGTAATGAAACCTAGACAACTTGGCTCTCTTTTCAGGATGTTAGCTAAGCATAATGTCTTTGTTGTTTTGTGTTCCAATATTTATTAGGGAAAATATTGATCCAACTTAATTCACTAATTAGTCTAAATTCATTTTTCCACAGAATAGGAGGTATCCATTTTGCATCAAGCTAGATAGTTAATTTATCATAAGAAAGATAAAGCTCAAAAATCTTAGTAGTACATTTGAAATCATTAAGAGAAAACTAGCCTTGCAAGTTGTTGAAAAAGAAATCAAACTATTTCACATGAGGGAGAAGTGAAATACAATTTGGGATAGTGCCATTTAGTTGATTGCCATCAAGATATTTTCATCTCAAGAATGAAATGGTATTCAATGAGGAAGTTATTTCACCACTAAGTTTATTGTAAGAGAGGTAGAGATAAGCCAAAGATGAAATGTGATCAACTGATAATGGTATACCACCACTAAGCTCATTATTAGAGAGAATGATTCCAGTCAAAGATGAAATATGGGAAATTAACAAAGGCATACTACTATTGAGTTAATTGGAGGGGAGATAGACATAATTCAAAGATTAAAGCTGACCAAGTGTGGGTGGAATCTCCCCACTTAATATATTTCCACCAATATTCAGTGATTGGAGAGTAGAGATGTTACGAAGGGGAGAAGGAATAATTTTCTTCCATCTTTCCCTTGGTTTCTTACATCCTTTTTGGCATATCAAGATTGAGGAGGGAGTAAATATTTCCAATAGATGGTGAAATACTCCCTATTATATTAGTATGTATCAAATTAAATGTGGCCAATTATGGACATTCACCACTTAATGCATGACCTATATCTCCACTAAAAAATTGGTTTCCAAAAAATCGTATCTTACAAAAGAGACATATTTCCCAATCATGAAGGCACTATGGAACTAAGGTTGTTTATATCTGAGAATTATAGGACTTATAATGTGGATTCCCATGCTCATATCAAGAAAACCAAAGGAAAGAGGAAGATTTTAGATCTTGAGTTAGAGGATTTATATTAGAAAAGGGAATGCAACAATTAATACCAAGGGTAAGGTAAAGGTCACTAAGGAGGATTATTTTAATGTAGAAGATGATTTACTGGGGATAGATGGAATTTACTTGGTGCCCCTAATGAACCTAATAATATTGGGTGATCCCACAATAGTGGTTTACAATTTTTGGTCAAATTGGACACAAAATTATTATTTTTAACTAAATCTTCACATTCAGGCACCTATAGCAGATAAACCGCGAGGAATTTGAAGATGATGCAAACTAGAGTCTCATCATATTTTTTCTATAGATTCTAAAAAATTTTTTTCAAAATTTTTGGAATCAGATTGTACTTCTTTTTCCATCTCCCACGAAAACTAGTGTTTTTCAGAAAACACCATTTTAAAAAAGTGACACACACTGTATAACACATAAATTTTTTTCCATGAAGGATATAATTCTAATTCTTTTGAATTTAGATTTTTAACTCTGATATCTAGTGCTTCCACTTGGTTAGATAGTTTTTTATTGAATATTTTTTCTTTAATCAAGTTTCGAAGTCAAAGCAATTACAATTCATACATAGCGCGGTTGTATGACACGTAAATTTTTTTGTATATATCAAAATTCATTTTTTTTTTTGTTGGATCAAGGACTTCAATATTTGGTGCAATCATATTTTTCATTTTTTTTTTTGAAAATCTGCTATTTTTCCACATGTGTAGAACAAAGAGCTTGATTTTCAGTGAAAAACCTATGTTTAATAAAACTAAAAAAAAAATACATAATGAAACCAAAACATATTAAAATTATAGTCATTGGATAGCTTGTTCCAAGGACTACCTAATTCCAGTTGGGTTTGTGAAGTCTCCTCCATCTTCATCCTCAACCCGAGCTTCGAAGCATAAAAATTTGGACTTTCAAAGTGCTTTTGGGGGAGAATGAGGGCAAAGGGGGGTTCGAGCGAACCCATAGGGGTTCACTCGAACCCAGGTTTGAGCGAACCCCCTTTCCTTTTGTATTTTGTTTATTTTTTTCAACGTGGAATGTGGGCCCAATATTTAATGGGTTCGCTCGAACCCTGGTTCGAGTGAACCCCTTATCGGTTCGCTCAAACCTACAAGTTCGTTTGAACCCCTAAAACTTTTTTTTTTGCATGGGGTCATTTTTTTCTTGTTTTCCTTCCTCCATCAAATTGTAAACCACTATTATGGCTTCACCCTATTGCATGTGTGTCCTCATCTTTAGAGGTAGTTGCCTTAGTCACCAAATTTTTTATTGATAAAATAAATGAGATGTGTAAGGAGATTAAAATACACCACAAAACCCTTAAGTATTTTTTTATTGAAATCAACAAAACCAATTTGAAAACTAGACTTTTATAATATTGGAGTACAATGGGGGAATTAGAATCTTGAAACTAAAGATCCTCTAAGAAGGATGGAAGAGTCAAATGTCTTGAGAAAGAAAAGTGTAAAATCAAAATTAACCTAGGGGAGGTGGTGGACTTGAATACAGATACTATTGAGAACTTAGACAAGAGTATTAAGATGCTTAAATATAAAATAAGATTCTATAAACACAAACATGGGCTAGTCCTAGTGTGAGAACAAAAGGAATCAATATTAAGGTAGTGAAATAAGTGGATAAGGATGGAATTGTTACATTGGAATATCAACTCAAATATTTATAGGAGCAATATGATGTGTCCATAACTTTTAATGAGATGCAATTTTCCTTACATGTGTTTATTTCCTTGTTTTGGTTATCTTCTATCTTTTCTTTTTTTGAACTATTTCTACTACAACCTTTTTTATTACTAGGAAAACGGGTTTTGAAGGGGTCCTAAAACCATTTACAAAAGGACTAGGTTGCTAGAAAATATAAACATTGAAACCAAGCAGCCCCAAAGAAAAGAAAACCATCAAACAAGCCAATAGCAGACAATCAAAAAACAAGAAGCAAAATACATAGCCTAATATAGAGAGACAACAATCAATGCAAATTCTTTAGGATTCTTACTACTTCCAAGTCAATCAAAATTACTTTGTCATGCATCTTGACAACATCGTTCAGCTCTTTGACTGGGACCATTCCACCTTTCTTTATTTTACTCTTGGTCTGAATGCAAGGACCAACCTCCTTACCTTTACCAGCATCGCCCAATAAGGTCTCGACCTCAAAATCTTACACCTCATTCCCTTTGAGTAGTAGCTTACCAATCCACTTTTTGGCATTTTCATTTAGCACTATTAGTCCCTCCGCACTATTCTACAATGAATCATGGCTCACATTAACTAGGGTGGAAACATCTTCATGAATCTTTTAAACTTTAAGTTCAAGAGCCATCATCCTAGACTCATGATCTTCCTTTAACTTGTCAACACTAGTCGCAAATCTATTGAGGAAAAAAAACACATTTTTGACCTTATTAATGACTGACATGTCTAATTTGTTAATATTAGTGAGAGATATGTTAAACTGGGCCAAATAATTCATCTTTATGTTAAGTTGTGTAACTTCATTCATAAGCCATTTAAGAAGCAAGAAAATGTTACCCATCCCCTCTCTCACTAAGCGAACAACATCATTACCATCCATCAACTCCCAATTCAAAACCTAAAGATTTTCAAGAATAGTATGAAACTTACCAGCCGAGGTTTCCACCTTATCTTTTCCTCTATCCACTGACTCAACTCTAAAAGAGGGGCCATCTAGATCAATCACCTTATCAGTGTTCTTATGATGACCACTATCAAGAAGAACCTTGTTATCTTTGTTGCATTTCCTCTTCATTGACTCCTCAAGAATGTGCTCCAAGCCTCCTAACAGCTCCTCCAAAGCCTTGACAACCTTTTCCTTCCCTTTACCCAAAGAAGGGGCACATTTACCCATAGAATTCTTCCCTACCTTCCTCATATCTCTCTCCCCTAACATGATTCTTCTTTTCACACTAGATGGAGGGGGAGACTTTTCCTTTGTCACATTCCCCTATTTTTTCTTCTTCTCAAATCCTTTACCTTCTCCTTCCAACTCCAAATCAGTATGAGAGCCCGCAAAACAAGAAGGGGATTCCCCTTTCCTAGCCCTTTTCCTAGAGGGGTTTGTAAAATCATCCTAGGGGAAGTCCTCATAGGAGCCAGACCACACATCCTCCTCTTCATCACCCTTTGAATCATCACCTGTATTGAAATCAAAGGGGGCTTCCATGACCTTGTGCCCTTTATGAAATTTTGGGGTTTTGATGACATATTTTGACTTAATATGCTCATTAATAGGGAGCATTAACCCCTCATGCAAATAGGCGTAACTCAAATTCTTTGGGTGCTCCAAAATGCCATTTTCTAAAGATAAAAGGGAAACAAAACCACCCTATTGCACATCTGAAATAATTGAGAAGCATGAAATGGTAGCTATAAACCACAAAAAACCTACCATTCAAAGTAAAGTACCTCATGACAGCCATCACCACCTTCCTCCAAATTGTATTCAATGATAACCTGTCATATCCCCCGCATCCCAACTTCTTAATCTTCTCCCTCTCGTTGCCTTTCAAGAAAATTGCCATAGTAGATTTAGAGTTTTCCCTATCCCTATAAAACTTTCTACCTTTTGTAGAAAGACCAGACACCTCCATTATCAAATCCTCTTTAATGTTAACTTCCACTCCAAAGATTCTTAGAACCCTATTTTTCCAACCAATCAAAACCATGGAGTTTCATCATGAAATGCGTTGCACCTCCCCTTTCAAGGATCTGTCATACTAATGCATTCACCATAGTGTCCTCATAGGTCATAGGCTCAGTTCTGCATCTATCACCCCCATGCTTAACTACCCATAGGAAGCTAAAGTAATCTCCCCAAAAAAGAAATCTATTTAAATATTAAAATCGAGGCTATAGAGTGCAAGGAGAAGCAAACCACCCACAAAGTGTGTAAACCTAGTAGCCTTAGTCCTAGTTGACATCATAGTTGTGAGCCTTGGGTAATTTCCCAAATATCCCCCACATAAACCAAGGTGCACACAACAATGCATATGTCTTTTCAAAATAAAGGCAATTATTTTAAGATAATCTATCACTTCTAGGATGAACCCCGACAACCATCACTTGAACCATGTGATATTTGTTCATCACTTATAATAATTTGAATTTCAATGGGTAAGATATTGTTAGAGTCCCAATGCCTAGGAGTGACCACCCCCATACTAGCAAGGGAATCTTCTAAATTATTAGCCTCTCTAAAGACATGAGGAACAAAGGCATCTTCAAATGTGTTTAAGATAGCTATGGAGTCCTTAATTATATGCACAATTGTCTAGGAGGGAGGGCTAACTTCCTTCAAACAATTAACCACATTCAAGGAGTTCCCCTCCAACTGAAGTTTTTTGATCCCCTTCTCCTGAGCTAATTTAAAAGCAATGGTAGGAAATCAAAGCTTTTACAAAGTGGTTTGTCTGGGTTCCCAAAGGGAGTGCCACAACAAAAACAACTATTACAATGTTATAATGTTGTTGTAGGATATTCTTTTAGATAGTTATGTTATTTTTGTATAAGGGTTGGAGCCCTTTCATAACCCACACCTTTTACCATCTATTAAAAATACTAACAAAATTTATATAATTTTAAAAAATTGATCAACTCATGACTATTCAATCCAACATCCAATTACAATGAAGATTAATGGATTAATTATAATATTATATACAAGAATTAACAATTATGTTATTTATAAAATTATGTTATAATTTTTATTCTCAAGTTTAATTTGATAATCATGATAAATAATTGCATCTAATAGATGCACAACTAACTTCCATGTATAAAGTGTGAACTACTAACCTTGGAAGATAATCTAACATTTAATTTTAAACATATTAAAATCTTACCCTTTGAAAGATTAATTAAATAAAATCTACATCAATCAATGAAATAGATAATCTAACATTTCCTCTCCAATGCAGAAGTATTTCTATTTTCATTATGTATTTGTTTCCCCCACCAAAAAAATCCTTATTTGAGACAATAATTTTTTCATCATTTAAGAGACAAACTAATTGAACTACATAGTCGATAAAACATCATAAAAATGCTTGTCATTTTGAAGATGAATAAAATAAAAACAGCTTTTGATATATGGAAAACTCTTGCTTAAAAAAAAGGTAGTGTGGACATGATAGGGACACTTTAAATATAAATACTATAATATTATTATTGTTGCCTCTCAAATGATTAGGAAGTTTTCTTATATAATTAAAATGTAGATTATTTTAATTGATTTTTATAAATATAGTTAACATTTACTTTGATCTATATTAAATTCTATCATATTTATTCTATTTTATTTAACTAGAGGAAGTAGTGAACATGGATGTCAAAAAACTAATAGTTCTATATATATATATATATATATTGAAATACAAATATTAAATATTAAATATAATAAAGATGATCTTTTAATATATTTAAATTTTCAATGATTATAAAGTTACTGAATATTACTATTTTCCAAAATTAAATAACCATTCAATAAAAATTTCATAAAGGACTTACATATTTCTATTGAAGAATCTTTGTGCACCAATAAATTTTGTTACTAATTATTTAACTAATTACATACATTATTTATAAGTATAATTTACATGTTTTATAGAACCGTGACCTAGGAAATAGATATCCTTCCACAGAGAAAATTACATTTGTCAAATTATATTGACCTATCTAGTACCCCTTAATCTATCTATAAAAATAATGGCAACCTCATCTAAGATCTGAATGAATCTTCTTCTCCAATATCTTTTGGAAATCAAGATTCCAAACAACCCCCAAAATCCAATAGCAAAACTTGTCATCCACTCTACATACCAATGCCATGGAATTTCTCCTTCTTTCTCAGTCTCTTGTTCTGGAAGATGAATCATGTTGGAATTTGAAATCTCCCCACATTTACATGTTTTATTATCAAGTGGAAATCCACAAAGACCAGGATTCCCAGAGAAATAAGCAGGGGAGAATGTTGAAAATTGATACCCTATTGGGATGCTTCCACAAAACATGTTGTTAGATACAATAAAAGTGCTCATAGTGAAAACTTTTACCATGTCATTTGGAATCTTTCCATGCAATTTGTTGTTTGAAAGATCCAAGGATTCTAACTGCTCTAGCATTCCAAAAGTGATTGGAATATATCCTGTAAGATTGTTCCTTCAGAAGTTCAAAGTGTGGATACCTTTAAGGTTTCCAATTCCTGAAGGAATGCCATCTGATAATTGATTTGATGATAGATCAATACAAATTATAAGTAACAATACAGAATTGTAATACATCAATTCTAATCCTTTGTTGATCACTTGGACCTCTTCTTTGTAATAATAGGAAGTATCAATAGCACTTGAGGTTTTTACTTGTGGATGTGGATCCATCATAGCTATTAAATTTGCTAATTGTGATGGGATGGGCCCAGTCAAATCATTATGTGAAATATCTAACACATGCAACTTGGAAAGATTGCTTAATTGATTTGGAATGTGCCCTTGGAGTTTATTTGACCTTAAAATAAGTATCATCAACTCAGAGAATTTTGATAGCCAGAGGGGTATATTGCCCACTAATAAATTATCACCCACATCTAAAATCTGCAATTCAGAGCAATTTTGAAGACATGATGGTAAGTTTCCCTTAAGCATATTGCCATTGTGTTTTAGTGTCACAAGATAGCTTAGCATTCCTATATGAGATGGAATCTCCCCTGTCAAATTATTCTTTCCCATGTTCAATCTTGTCAAAAAAGAACAATTAGTCAAACTAAATGGTATTTTACCAGATAATTTGTTCTTTGAGAGGTCTAACACTCCTAGATATTGTAGAAGACCAATGGTAGAAGGAATGCCACCACTTAGATAATTGTTTGAAAATGACAAGAATATAATGCCATCTAAAAGCCTACCAATCCGCCTTGGTATAACACCTGTAAATCCATTTTCTGATAGATCCAATAATTTCACATCTGAGAAAGTTGAGAGAATTGGAAGGCAACCATTCAATTGATTCTTATGTAAGTCTATTCTTTGAAGTGAGTTCTTGTAGATGGTGAGGGGTACTTGACCTTGTAAATTGTTGTATGATAGATTCAAATGTCGTAGACTGGGTAAATCTCCTAGCCAAGATGGAATGTTTCCCCATAGATTATTTTGGGAGAGGTCCAATTCATCTAAGTAATATTGTGTTGAAAGAAATTGAGGCATGATACCTTCAATATTACAAGAAACCAACATCAAGTATGTTAAGGAAAATGTAAGTATCCAGTTTGGGTCGACTTGGATAGTTAATTTATTATAAGAAAGATCAAGGTAAGAAATTATAGTAGATTTGAAAACATCAAGAGAAAATTGGCCTTGCAAATTGTTGAAAGAGAGTTGAACATTTTCCAGATGAGGAAGAAGTGCAATACAAGTGGGGATGGTACCATTTAGTTGGTTTTCATGAAGATAAAGATCTCTCAAGGATGAAATGTTACCCAATGAGGAAGGCATTTCACCATAGAGTTTATTATAGGATAGATCTAGATAAACCAAAGATGGAAGGTTACCAATTGACAAAGGTATATTTCCACTAAGTTCATTGGAGGAGAGATATAGTGTAGTCAAAGATGAAATCTGGCCAATTGACAAAGGTATACTACCATTGAGTTCATTAAAGGAGAGATCAACATAAGTCAAAGATGAAAGTTGACCAAGTGAGGGTGGAATCTCTCCACTCAATGAGTTTCCACTAAGTTCTAGAAATTGAAGAGAAGAGATGTTTCCAAGGGAAGTAGGAATAATGCCTTCTATCTTTCCCTTAAACCCTTCCATCCTTTTTTCCATATTAAGATAGACGAGGGAGGAAATATTGTCAATAGAGGGTGGAATACTCCCTGTTACATTGGTATTTGCCAAATCAAATGTGGCCAATTGTGGCCATTCACTGGTTAATATATGACTTATATCTCCACCCAATGATGGGTTTCTAGACAAAATAAGCTCTTGCAAATGAGGCATATTTCCCAACCATGAAGGCACTATGGTGCTAAGGTCATTTTCATCTAAAATAAGATGGGAGAGGGAAGTGAGGGTTTGGATGGCATTGGGGATGTGTCCCAATAAATAGCAATTAGCAAGGTTCAAGTAATGGAGATGATGTAGATGAGAGAGGGTTGCTTCCAAATTCCAACTTGTCATATTTAGCACTACATCTTCAAGAGACAAATATTTTAACTCTTGGAGCTTCTCTATCCACCTTAAACTAGAGCTAAACAAGTCGTTCCCAGCCAAGTTGAGGTAAGACAAGTTGTGTAGGGAGCCAACATCCATAGGAATCTTACCTTCAAAATTGTTCCCGAAGAGATCTAGATGCCTTAAATTTTGAAGACCAAATAATTCTTCACACATTAAACAATTTAACATTAATAATTAAAAATAAAATATAATTAAAAAATAAAACAATTATTTATTATTATTTTCTAATATAAATAAAATATAAAATTATTATTAATTCTTTGACAATTACAAATTAATATTTAAATAAAACATCAAACACCAAATGATATTATCATTTTTATAATTGCGAACTTCAAAATTTCAAATAGAAAAGACTTAGTATGAAAGTACCTTTGGGGAGAAAGATACTGAATTCATTCCATCTTTCCACATTAGTTCCACATTTCCCTACAATTATCAATAAATCTATCTTTTATTTTATTAAAAATGACAATACCAATTTTCTACCTATTTTTTTTCTCTCATTATCTATTTTCATTTATTTCTTATAATCTAGAAATTGGCATCATATGTATTATGATAGAAACCCTATCACAACTCTGATATGACACATATCAATAAAAGATAATACACATTCTCATCCATGTACAACTTTAAATATTTCATTTTTTTCTCTATTTTCAATTTTGTAGTTAAAAATCATCTTAGGTTTCTCTTTTATTCTCTACAAATTCGTGAAGATACCTATACAATTGTTCTAGATTTATTCTAATAAACACTAAAAATTTGATAATTAAATATCATCTTTTCTATCCTTTCTTTAACAATGATAAATTTATTGGGAAATGTTTTATGTTTTAATGTTTTGAATACTATTTAAAATTTTATTCTTATCTATTTTTTTAAAAAATTTTAAAAGGGTATATAAGTGTTATATAGGGGTTAGTATTTATTTTATTATTGTAGGAATATGTGTATATAAGGATAGATAAAAGCTAAGGGAATGAGCCCAACATCACATAATATTATATTATTTGTAAATATATACATGTATTGAGATATTTGATTTAGTCACAACCAAAGGGTCTCAAGAGGGACTATCCAGCCATGCATCCCACTTTAAAATATACCCTAGAGGAAATCTCAATGAGGGAAAATACCCAACCTTTGAAATATTCATCTACAGGCTAATAAATCCTTAAACACATTATAATTTGTGACTGGATCACCACTTAGAAACCATGCTATACTCTTTCCGTGATCCAAATCTAATGAATTTTGAACATACCATTACCTCACAATTGCACAACAGATTCTTCAAACTATGAGGCCTAGTAAGCATTTGCAATGAAATGTGACAAGTTTTTTGATAATCCCCTAACGACCTACACAAAAACACAAAGTGAGAAAATAACAAATATAATTCATGCAAGTTACACCACATACTTCATGGATGCTTCTACATCACATTTACTTAAAATAAACACAAAACTAAATGAAAATGGCATAACATACTAATTTTAATATTACACATAAATCATACACATTTAAATAGTAAAAAAATCATTCTATTTTAAAGATATACCCTAGAGGAAATCTCAATGAGGGAAAATACCCAACCTTTGAAATATTCATCTACAGGCTAATAAATCCTTAAACACATTATAATTTGTGACTGGATCACCACTTAGAAACCATGCTATACTCTTTCCATGATCCAAATCTAATGAATTTTGAACATACCATTACCTCACAATTGCACAACAGATTCTTCAAACTATGAGGCCTAGTAAGCATTTGCAATGAAATGTGACAAGTTTTTTGATAATCCCCTAACGACCTACACAAAAACACAAAGTGAGAAAATAACAAATATAATTCATGCAAGTTACACCACATACTTCATGGATGCTTCTACATCACATTTACTTAAAATAAACACAAAACTAAATGAAAATGGCATAACATACTAATTTTAATATTACACATAAATCATACACATTTAAATAGTAAAAAAATCATTCTATTTTAAAGATATACCCTAGAGGAAATCTCAATGAGGGAAAATACCCAACCTTTGAAATATTCATCTACAGGCTAATAAATCCTTAAACACATTATAATTTGTGACTGGATCACCACTTAGAAACCATGCTATACTCTTTCCGTGATCCAAATCTAATAAATTTTGAACATACCATTACCTCACAATTGCACAACAGATTCTTCAAACTATGAGGCCTAGTAAGCATTTGCAATGAAATGTGACAAGTTTTTTGATAATCCCCTAACGACCTACACAAAAACACAAAGTGAGAAAATAACAAATATAATTCATGCAAGTTACACCACATACTTCATGGATGCTTCTACATCACATTTACTTAAAATAAACACAAAACTAAATGAAAATGGCATAACATACTAATTTTAATATTACACATAAATCATACACATTTAAATAGTAAAAAAATCATTCTATTTTAAAGAAGAAAAGCACTGTAAAGACTAATTGATTAAACTCAACCCAAAGAATAAAAGGAAATAACATCTCATCAAGAGAAAAATATTGAATTAAGTGAAATACATGCAAATTATCAAAATTTTGGGAAAGTGATTGCTATGAAGAAGATGAATTAACAAGAGAATGCACATCATTAGATTGAAGGTTCTTTATTTTGTGAAATGTTACCAACTTTGAGAGGAACATTTTTGTGGAAACATTTATGTCATGTTGATGAAGGAATATAACATAGTTGATTTACTTGTCCAACATAGAAACACGTAATGAATGTTATGCATGTTAAATGAAGAAAGTATACCTTCACAAAAAGAATCTTCAATCTATGTTGGAAAGCCTTGTCTTCGAGAATACTAATTAAACAAAGTCCACATATCTCTTAAGAAAGAAGATAATAGACTGGTTTCTAACACATAGATTAAATGAGAGTAGACTTTCAAAACATAGAAACATGTGATAAGTGTTATGTACATTAAGTGAACTCCGCACTTCTCCCCTTCACAAAGAAAAATCCTCAATTTATATAAAAAAATATTACATTTTGAAATACCAATTAAATGAAGTCCACATCTCATAACAAACAAGACAATAAAATTCACCTCTCACAAAACAAATTAAATAAAAATAGACTTGTAAAAAAAATAAAAAATTAATGTTTTTTTGAAAAACTTACCTTTTAAACTAAAGTCTTAAATGATACCCAAGACAAAGTAGTACAATTGTTTGGTTCCTTCCTGCACATTCGAGAAAAGCCTAGAATTTGAAAGCATAGTACACAGTAATTGGGTGACTGCAGTAATTCCAAAGTTTTTTGGAATTGTTGAGCACATTAGAAAGGTGTACATCAATCAACAGGACTGTGGAAAAAGGATTGTCAGTGAGAAGACAAAATAAAGAGTGATAATCCATTATATTCAAGATTCTTCCTTCCATTTGTGGAAGATGAATGACAAGGACAGTTTTTGCAATAATGCCTGAGACGGACAATCCAATTCATCTATTTAGTTTAAACAAAATTATAAATAGACTATTAAGGAATTATGGAGAATAATTTCCCATTTGGATTATCTTTCCAAGATATTAGTTAGATTTTATGAAACAAAAATTATAATATATGATTGTAAAGGAAAATTAAATTTAAGATATATAATATTTTAATAATTTATGATAGTGATTGAGATTTTCTGGTAATTATTTATTTTTAAAAATAAATTATTACATAAAAAATATTTCAATTAAATAAATATATATTTACTTAGCAAATAATCAATTTAGATACATGCGTAATTTAAAAAAATTAAATATAATTTATTATAAAAGTTTAAATTAATTAAATGTAAAGATATTTATCTCTTTTAAATTGATTCAAATATTAGGAATTCATTTGTCATGATATCATTTATTAATTCATTATTGATCTAGAAATCTAACTTTATATTTTCCTTTTTCCATACTTTTATGAGTGTGGACTTGAATTGTATGCACATATTTGAACCTAAAACTCATAGGCATAATCTTGAAGGTTGATGTCATCTAACAAGTATTTTTCTCTTTGTTTGATATATAAATTTGGCAAGGAAGCAGTCATATTTAGAAATACTTTTGGGTTTTTTTTTAAATTTTAAGGGTCATATTTTGCTTAGTTACACCTCTAGATGGGCTGATTCAACAATGATGAACTGAGGTTGAGAATAAAAAGAAAACATGTATTATGTGATGTAACTAAAAGTAACACAAATTATAAAAATGTTATACAATAGAATATCAATTATTTATTATTCCTTTATTACTGCCATTACCAAGAAATTATAGTATTTAAATACAATTACTAGCCCTCAAATTTTGGAATGTTCTTTTTTCTCCTACTAAAACCTAAAAGTATTACCAAAAAAAAAAAAGATGTATGGAATCTTGAAAGTATAATTTAGAAAAATGGATGTTTTTAATAATTTTATATTTAAGCATGGGTGTGCCTAAAGATTACCCAATATCTCCTACACGACTCTCTCGCCATTAGTTTCAATAGGTCTCCCACGTTCTCTACACTAAAAAATTAAAGAGATTATAAAGCCTCCATGTTGTTACTAAAAAGTAATGAAGTACAATAACAACACATGGCTACAAACATGGTAATCATAATAGCTTTACACAAATCTAAACTCTAATGTTAGGTGAATATGACCATCTAGGAAAAACATAAAACTAAAGAGAGAGCTTACAAGTCAAATCCATGTAGCATGTACTTCTTCCAACACCTCTAAGTGCTCAAGTTATTACAACTATGATCTCCTTCATAAAATCACAAATAGAAAGGCATTATCACAATCCAACCATATTCTAACTAGGATGCAAGCTTCTCAAACTAAAAGAAAGATCAAACTAAATAATCCATTCCCAAAACCAATGGAATAAGATAAAATCCATCATCTACACTTCTCAAATATGCCCTCTAGAACTAACATCCATAGCTCAAGGCACATTCCCATTACTAGAAAAAGGAAAAAAGACCCATGCTAAGAAATCTTCAAATAAGCTCTCTAGAACTAAAATCCATAGCTCAAGAATCATACTCATGAGAAAAAAAAAACATGAAAAAAATAAGGTGAACAATACATATCAAATGATTCACCACCAAGAAGACCAAGAGTGAGGAATCAGATTGCTCCTCCAAGACACGCCAAACCACAATGATTCTCTTCAAGAACAATCTCCTAAATAGGTCCATTTTGAACTCACATCTAACCCAAGTGTAGGTTCCTCAAGCTCTTCATGCTAAAACCTCATTAAAGATTAAAATAAAAAAATAATCTCCAATAATAATAGATCTCCTAACCTCACCATAGACAATAATATTTGAACATTCTTTGTAGATTCAACATTTGATGTAGCTAGTTTTTATTTCTTTAATTTCTAAAGTTATGATTTGGAGAAAAGATGTTTTATAGAAAATAATATTTAAACTTTTTTTTGTAGGTTCATGAAACTTTAAAAGTAGTCGCTCCATGTTATAGTCCATTTCATTGATTTAATTTTTTTTACAAATTTAGTAGATTTGGATAACTCAAAGATCAAACTATCAAATTTAATAAATTAAATGAAGAAGTTAGCTACATATATTCCCTTTATCTTAAAACAATTCTAAAAAGTAATAATCAAAAAATAATACATTATTTTCAAGATAAGTCTATTATCTACGAATTATTTCCTAGCTTACAAAACATTACATGAGGAGAATACATTTAAGACAAGTCAACAATTATCTTCATGCCATGAGATTAATTTTCAATATGACAGTTCACACTCAATCATAAGAAAATTATCATCAATGTCAATTATGTTAAGCAATAATCAACACATTCTATGAAAAGGTATAAGATAGTTTTCCCAATCAATTATTTACTATTTCCACATTTCTAGTTTTCCCAATCAATTATTTACTATTTCCACATTTCTATTCATTGCAAGTACTTATATACTCCAACAATAATATTTTGAAAACTAGTTCAATACAAATTTTGAATGAAGTGGACTACAAAAACAAACAATAGATTTCTATTACAATTGGGCCAACACTAACTTCCTATGTCAAATTAATTGTGATGTACTTGTCATTTGGTACTATCCATAATTTTACATGTCAAGATACTATCTATCATGAATGATCCAAAACTAGTTTTTGTATTCAATATATGTTATGGTTCTAAATTCAAACCTCAATTATATAATTAATGATTAACACTACTTATAATTCTCAACCAAATAAGTATTTTTATAAAAAATACTTAGTATAAAAATGTTTACTATGTTGTATCAATTCTCTAGTTATGCTAAATATCATGCTCTATTATTTCTACAGGTGTAAAAGTATTTTTTTTTTGCACAAACTCTTCTACAAAACTTTTAAATATTTCATAATTAAAATTTCTTATAGTATCTTTTGGAAGTCTGCTTGTCATTGATGACATTCTTGGAAACATGAGAATGAGCATATATGGTGTTGTTATTGATGTCAACATTGATGTAAAACTGGTTGATGAGCATGAGTGATTGTGGTGATGAAAATCCATTATACAGATGCAAGAGTTTTGATTCAGAGTAGAAAAAATGTGTTGGTTATCTACCTAAGTCCCAATATACAATTTTCAGTGTACCAGTGAACCAGTTTTGAGGTCTACGTTGCTTCACCTTGAAGAATATTGTTATGCAGTTCTAAGGTAATTTTAGAGTATATTGAAGGAATCAAAATCCAAATTTTCATGTCTTTATATCCTTCGATGTCGAAGCTAGATTTGACAAAGTATCAGGTTTTGTAGTGATAGTGCTACCAATACATAATACATGATTGGAATGATTTGCATTCCATTGTAGAAGAATATTTGGTTATGCAATTTTGTGGGACCTCTTACATGTGTCAGAATTATGAGTGGTCCAAGTGGAAAGCATTTTGGAGGTTCGTGTGTCAAGTAGTGCATGAACAATTGGTTATCTTATTGTTGCTTCACCAACGGTACTGACCTAAAGGGTTTATGGTCACGTGGAGTTAAAGGACATTTTGATCGAACTTATGGGAGCTATTATAGGTCCCTACCAACCTATCTTGATGTATTACCAATTTTTCTTTATGCTGTAAGGAGTGTATGATGGAGTGTTGAGCCAATAGGATGGTGTATTGCACCATCCATGTTTTGGGCCAACTTAATTGATGTTTTGGTTGGTTGTTGTATATATAGGGTTGATTCCTTGTGTGGTGACATAAGTAGATGCAAAATAATTAAGTGTGTGTGAGTTTTAGATCAGATTTAAGTGTGAATTGAGTTTAAGGAGAATGGAGTGTGTTAATTTAGTATTCGAAGCTTTAGTTGAATTGTATCTTCAACATAGGTTAGATGTGCAATATTAGTAGTTCAAAATGATCAGTGAGCCACCCTTTCCTCTATATATTTTATATTCTAGGCAGTGATCATCGATAGTGATCCTTTGTTCTTTAGGACAACG